>JAUCMT010000035.1:1062781-1087777 GCA_032357475.1 Enteromius thamalakanensis
AAATGTGTGCATGCGCCAACACAAAAAGTCCCACAGCTGTCCCCCCCAATGTGTGATTGACAATTTCGCCCTTGGATGAGTGAACACAAAACCCCGGAGGTTGGTTTATTAATAAAACACAGGTAAGAATGTCCAATACGGTGAGTTCGGTGATGGCGGTGCTCGGCGTGACAATGGCTTTATCCTTTTTATCCTCAATCCAGCTGCGGTGTTCAAGTGCTCCGGGTGGCTTGTGGTGCTGCCCGGGCTGCTCGTTCACGGCGAGGCTTCTGGAGAAGAGAAAACAGGTAAGTCAAACACAAGTACATTAAGTATGGAGTCGTTGCTCGTACTTCCTTGTTGTTGTGGGATTTTTTATATTGGTCCGGATGTGAACGATTGGCCCGGGCAAACGAGTTCCAGGTGGTTTCTGTTTGTTGCCAGGGCGACGCTGATCGGCGACCGTCACAATATATATATATAAATATATACGTTATTTAATTTTTTCTGTTATTGCTGTTTGTTGTATATAACTTTTAGTTGTTTTTTTATGTCATTAATAAATTTTTGTTGTTTAGATATAAATATATAATTGGTTTGAGATCAGCTTACAGGACACATGTAAAAGAACACAAAACACCATCCTAGAAGGAAATACTGCGGTCTTCGCCTCAAAGCAGTCCAGTGCCATCTGTGCCACATAGTACAATAAAGTTGTACAGTACAAAGTACAATGTACAAAGTTGTTGCAAAAATGACAAACATTTTCTTTCTAAATCAAACTGAGGTATTTATTTTTAGATGTGGAAATTGCATATGCAAAATGAGACAGACAGAACAGGTTTGTTGGTTTTTAAATGTGAGTGGTTTTATTCTGATAATTCACAAACCAAACACATTGTGTTCGACACAAACCGTGTTTATCCTCGCTGCTACTGAACCAGTATTTAATGTCACCTGGGTAGTGTTTTCTTCTACCCTGTGTAGTTTTATTCATGGTTATTGAGGATGAGGGAGTCCAGTCCATGTGGTCATCTGTCTA
The DNA here is from genome assembly GCA_032357475.1 of Enteromius thamalakanensis. Taxonomy (NCBI): domain Eukaryota; kingdom Metazoa; phylum Chordata; class Actinopteri; order Cypriniformes; family Cyprinidae; genus Enteromius; species Enteromius thamalakanensis. Next base: position 1,063,803 of record JAUCMT010000035.1, read on the forward strand.
ATTTAACCTGTTTACTGATGAATTTGCCCAAATACCATATAGTTTTATACTGTAGAGACCACAATAACTATTATATGGATAGCTTTCTCCTCCCTCACAAATAATTTGCTTCAGAAAGATTTGGGTTACATCGCAGTGGCGGAGGACATCGGTTTAGACCCCATGAGGTTGATGTAGACGTTTATGTTCTGCTTTTTGGATGATGTTTGGATTTAGATTCAGATCTATGTGTGTCAGATCTCAGCTCCATCACTCAGTTTTAGTGATTGATGATGCAGTTGTTGACTTCTGGAGAGGGCAACTGGCAACCGCGTCCTTCTGCATATCCAACACAGTCTCACGACCAATTCGTACATATTCGTACAAGGTACCAAATTCGTGCTAATTCATACTAATTTATACAACCTCACTCGTACGATTTTGTACGATTTGTCTAAAACCCGTGATGGGTAGGTTTAGGAGCGGGGTTAGGTTTAGGTCATTCGTACAAATTCATACGAATTGGCAACTCGTAAAATACGTACTATTTTAAAGAAATTGTAAGAATTCGAGTCAGGTCGTAAGAATTCATACAAATTAGCCACCTCATAAAATATGTACGAACTACCGTGAGATCAGGTTGGCATATCACAAATTTCACTTCCTTTCATTCTTCGGGATTCATTTTAATTAAAATTTTAAAGTCACAAAGTCTCAGTTTAATTCATAACAAACAATTTAATAATTAATTAGACTATATATTTTTTAAATTTAAATATATTTATAATTTGATTTATTTTTCTTAAAACGTATATTATTTAATAAAACTATTTTTATTTATTTATTTTTCATTTTTGTTGCTGAACTTGCTGAAATAAAATGTTTTATACACAATTTATATCCAATTGTTCTATGCACAATTTTTAAGGACATAAATCACTGACAATAAAATAATCCTTTAAAATGTAATTTATTTTGCTTAAACAAAAAATAACATACTCGAAAAGCTTAAAGCAATCTATAATTAATTCATTTTTATGCTTGCTAATATATATATATGTATATATATTTGTCCTGTAATGTAGTTTACTTTTGGTTTACAATTTTAGTTAAAGGTATTTTTTTGCTTTTATTTGATCAAAAATTCAAAGACTTTCTCTCTTTTACAGTAAAGCTATTCTATTTTTTATGACTTGATTCTGTCCGTGTTTCTCACCTCACAGAAATCACAGGAGAAAATACACCCTCCTCCAGCGGATATATACATCAGTCTGTGTGTCTGGACACATGTAATTTGTGTCAAGAGTGCAGAGACCAAACATTCAGAGCAGACCAAACACTGCATTCACTCCAGAGATGTTGTGATGAGCCGCTATAGTGTGGAGACTGACCTCTGACCTTCAGCAAGGAACGGCACATACAAAGAACACACGGCGTGGAATGTAAATAATGTACATTTACAGGATATTTCACCTCCAGGCTCTCAAAACAATAGATACAGAACAATAGCTCTTCATTGTATATTTACTGTGGTGAATTGAATTGATGCTGTTGGTAAAATAATAGCCACTGGATCAGTCTGTTCTCAGAAATGTTGGGACTGTTTCTATAAAAAGTGCTTTATTAACTTTATCTGTAGATCAGATCACTTAGTTTTCATTTTTAATTAAAATGATTATTAATAAAAGGGCTGAAGCAATGAGGAATTGACCTTTTGAAATGTTATCAAACTGATTTGTGTAATGCCATTGGTAATATTTACACTTAAATTAAATGAAGGCTATATTGGCTTTTGTTAATTATAGACTTTTATAAAAAACTAAAAGGACAGAACTATTTATTATCATTATTATTAATTTTTACATTTTAGCAATATAATTTAGTTAGGAACATGAAATAATTTGACTAATTTTGTCATACAATTTCAGCTACTCAAACTAAAGTAGTGAAACAATTCATTGCATTCATTCATATATATTTTTTTTCAAAAAGAAAAACAACAACAAAGAAATGCTAACAAAAAATCTTAATAAAATCTCATGTTTAGTTACTTGCGGTTTCTTTGTCATATGTAATGAAATTTTCTAGTACTTTGAGAGAATTTTTTTAATTTGTTTATTTTTATTTTTACATTTTGTTTTTAGTTTAATTACATTATTTTAGTTTTATGTGCTTCTGACAATTTTTATCGTTAAATTGTTTATTTCAGTTTTAGTTATTTTACTTCTGTACTTCAAACAGTTGCCAAGGCAGTTTTTTTCTCATTTTTATTTTAAAGATTTAAAGATTAAGATTATTTTTTATTTATTTTCATTGAAGCTTTATTTCAAACACAAACTTTAATAATGATAATTTACATAACAGTAAAAGAACAATATAATAAAACCTACCTAGCAACCATCCGCAAGTGCCTCTCATATTTACTTCAGAAATTAGTTCCTAGTGTAATTTTCAAATTTTTTTTTTAGGCTTTCATGGAGACTTGCAGGAGACTGATTCAAGAACACCGAATGCATTGTTTACTATCACATCCTATCACAGTCAACTTTTCCAGACTAATTTCCTCTCTGGTGTTCAATGTAATTGTCACCAAAGAACAGCGATTGTGGCTATGGCTGATTATCAAGGCCTTTAGATGTACAGATCGGTTGGGCTCGATGGTAATCAGGTGAACAAAGGGCACACATCTGTTGAGAGCGGTCAGAAAGCAAACAGGAGATGTGTTTCTAACTCCTCAAGAGAGAGATCAGATTTTCACGAAGTGACAGAATGACCTCTGACCTTGTATTCATACTGACCCATCACACGTGTGTTTGTTTAGCGTAGTACAGAAAGATATGGTCTCTGATTCTGTATGATGCAGCGTTTCTGAAGACGCTGTCTATTGTTATAGGCGGGACCAGGCGTCTCCTCACCTCCCCTGGGGCCGGCGGGATATTTGTAGCTATGTGTCACAGTGTGAGTGTTTGTTGTTGGTCTGTGAGGCTATTGAGAATAAAATGGCTATGGCACATGGAGAGTTAGAAACAAACTTTGATGTTGATTTGAGAGCATAGATATAATAAGGGCAGAAGAGACTTTTCAAAAGCATTCAAAACTTTTATTTTGCTTCTAAGGAACTACATGGCAACTAATGCTCATTATTTCTGATAGTTAGTATGTAGTGTGTTGTGGAGCCATCAAAATGAAGTGTTAGACGATATTAAGCAGAAATTCTGCTAATACCCTAATGACTGCTAGTTGACATGTATTTGTAAAGTTACTCGATGTTGGTAGATTAAAAAAAGAATTAAAGAACATTCTTATTATTTTATTATTAAGAAATTATTAAGAATTTAATATGATGAAGAATAAGGATAAATAAGGTAATAAAACTTATGTAAATATTGCTTTTACAGATTTTTTGTGGCACACTTTTTTGTGGTCATCTTGAACATTTGTTGAGCTTTTCAGTGACTTGAGGACAACACATCCACTCACCTGTTGTACTCCAGTGATTCGAGTCTTTCCATCTTAGATAATTCCTTTAAGGTATCTTGGAGAGGTGAGGTGTTCAAGTCACTACATCTAACCACTGGGGTGCCTCAGGGCTCGGTTCTTGGACCACTTCTTTTCTCTGTCTACATGACATCATGAGGTTCTGTCATTCAGACATATGGCTTTTCATACCTCTGCTATTCTGATGAAACCCAACTCTACCTCTCATTCCATGTTGATGATCCGATGTTAGCTGCTCGCATCTCAGCGTGTCTAACAGACATTTCTTGCTTGGTGCAGGACCATCACCTTCAACTCAACTTAGCCAAGTCAGAACTGGTTGTGGTTTCATCAAACCCATCTCTTTCAACATCCATTTAGGCACATCAACAATAACTCCTTCAAAAACAGCTGACCTGGAATGACCTGCTTCTTTCCTAGCAGCTGGTTAGTACTCCATCGAGGGTTCCCTCTGATGGTGCGGAGGATATGGCCCAGATGCCTCCATCATTACCACTCTGTATTCCATTTTTATTTTTATCTACTTATTTCTATCTTTTGTTTTGGCCCTCTAACACTTGAACTCTGTTAAATTTTTGTTGTATTTGCTTGTTTTCTTTTTACTCATTTAAAAAACTTGATCCTCTAACACTTGCACTTTTTCTATTTCTATTCTATCTTAAAGTTAAAACAATATGATTTTTTAATATTTTGGGAACCCATTTCTTTCCTTTTTTAAGCATACCTTTGAGAAAATAAATCTTATGTAGTTGGTGGTAATATATACATTTACTGTTACTTCAACACATATATATATATATATATATATATATATGTCACAAACGGACGATGTGGTGAAGCGAGTCATGAGCTTTTTCAGCGGCACAGAGACAGAGATACATTTGAACAAGGTTAAACAAAGAAAACTGAAACAAAGCAAAACAAACCCGAACCATGAACGTACACGCAACTTCAACATCAGACAAAGATACTAGACATAGGGAGTGAATTTATACAGAGACTAATCAAAGACTTATTGCAGGACACCTGGACAAAACGGCTGGCAGAGGATAAACACTGATGACAGAGGCGGAGTAACAGATTGGAGAAGACATGAGGGAACAGGTAAGTACTGTAAACAAACAGACTGGAACACATGGCACAAGACATCAACAAAACCACAGGTACAAGACACAAGACAGGTGTTGCAGTATATACATGTATATATGTTCTAAAAAAAAAATTTAAGCTTAACTTTTTACTTTTACCAACAACTTTTACAATTCATTAGAGTAGAATGTAAGGGAAAACCTAGAGTGATTAAGTTAAAGGAAATTTCTCCATTTGTGTGAAAGAAAGTTTATTTTTAGCTGAACAGTAAACCTCTTATGTGAAGGTTTAAGATAAATCTGCAGTTCAGTTTTGGGGCTGATCAGTGATCAAAGAGCTGATCAAACGCTGTGTTCACAATGATGGGAAGAAAGTCCTTAAGACTGAACCAAGGCCTGTGTGAAGCTGTGGGCTTCTGATAAAGCAAAGGGCCTCGGAGGGCAAACTCTATTCAGGATTCTTCTGTTGAAAGAGGCTGTGAAACAATGACAAGGACAACTACTGTAGCATGTGCTCTGTAGGTTAAAAATCATTGATGTTTGTGTCTAAAATAATATTTGACTGTATTCACTCACCCTTAACAAATCCCATTGTCAGTCAAAGTTTTGTGTTCCAATATTTGAATATGTGCATAACTAAAGGTTTGAGTAAATGATGTATGTGTTTAATTTGTCAATATTCTGAAAGCATTACAGGATTGTCAGTTTAATAACATATTTTAATTTAATTGAATATTATAACAATATTTTATTAAAATTATTGCTGTCAAAAGATTTCTGTAATAAATATTTATATATATTTTTCTGAAATGCATATGTGTGTATTTAAATATAAATAAATATATACAGTACACATAAAGTACATATTTAAACAAAAACCTTTATTTTGGATGATTAATCATTTGACAGTGCTCATTAAAATGTTCTGATATTTTATTTTTGATTATTTAAAAAAAATTAATAATAAAAACAAATAAATTAGTTTAAATTAAATAATTAAAATGATCAGATTTATCTAAAATCTGTAACAAAATGTCTTAAAAAATCTTCATTGGGGTTTTCTTTGTAGTTTCTAATTGAAAATTACATCGAAATGACATTTTCTTAATAGATGCATATACCTAAATATTTGTATATTTATAGTGTTGCATTATATTTCTGAAAAATCTGAAAATGCCAACAACAGTGTATGTTTCTTTGATTTCTTAAATGTCTGTAAGTTTAAGTTTATTTTGCCAGATTTAGGAATACATCAATGTTCTTAGTGTAAACATCAGACATCAGCCAGATCCTCAGTCCAGAAGAGTCCATGTGAAGGGTCTGATCACTGATCTCGGATGATCTCAGTCTTCAGCAGATGACGTAAAGTCAGTCTGATCTTGCAGTTCTGTGGCTGTCTTCAGGTTGTGTTTGCGTCAGCATGGCGTGTCGAGTCTGTTTGCTTGAAGTACATCTGGCTTATCAAGCATTTCTGCTTCTTGACCTTAAGAAAAGAGCTGCTTGAGGATGTCGTGAGCGTTTGATAATGATACTACATTTTTCCCTTTTGACCTGCTCGACATGAATGATGATGTGATTTATACAACATTTCAAACACTATGATTTCATTCTGTGTTTAATTCAGCAAGTGCAATCTAGTTATAATTCCTCAAACAATAATAATGATTTCCTGCAAACAAGCCCTTCTTTTGCCCTTTGTCCTTTACCACAAGATCCTCATATATCTTTAATACAGTATGTTTATAAATATTTATTTATATTTGTATATCATTGTGACAAAGTGCTTTGTTGGCCTGATTCGTGCAGCTGGACGCTCAGAGTGCCTCCCTTTAAAAGTTCCATATTCTAAATAAAACATGCTGTGAAAAACTGAAGGTCACATGCGCTCCTAAATCTGAAATGCTCTCTGAAAAGTACAGCGAGCCACGAGATGGGAGATGTGTTTCACACTTTAATCATCATTTGTTTACTGCAACCATAAAACTGCTTGAAGACACTGTTAAAATATGAACGCCATTAGAAATATGTCCCTCTACATACAGTGGGTACGGAAAGTAATCAGACCAACTTAAATTTTTCACTCTTTGTTATTTTGCAGCCATTTGCTAAAATCATTAAAGTTAAAGTTAAAATCATAAAGTTCATTTTTTCCCCTCATTAATGTACACACAGCACCCCATATTATATTGACAGAAAAACACAGAATTGTTGACATTTTTGCAGATTTATTAGAAAAGAAAAACTGAAATATCATATGGTCCTAAGTATTCAGACCCTTTGCTGTGACATTCTTATATTTAACTCAGTCCATTTCTTCTGATCATTCTTGAGATGGTTCTACACCTTCATTTGAGTCCAGCCGTGTAATTGATTAGGAAAGCCACACACCTGTCTATACATCACCTGTCCAATACAGTGTCCCAACAGTGAAGCATAGTGGTGGCAGCATCATGCTGTGGGGGTGTTTTCAGCTGCAGGGACAGGACAAAACCTTCTCTAGAGTGCTCAGGACCTCAGAAAGTTGGGCCGAAAGTTTATCTTCCAACAAGGCAATGACCCTAAGCACAGATAAAATAAGGAAAGAGTGACTTTACAACAACTGCGTGACTGTTTGTGAATGGCCCAGCCAGAGCTCTGACTTAAACCCAATTGAGTATCTCTGGAGAGACCTAAAAATGTCTGTTTACCAACGTTTTCCATCCAACCTGACAGAACTGGAGAGGATCTGCAAGGAGGAATGGCAGAGGATCCCCAAATCCAGGTGTGAAAAACGTATTGCATCTTTCCCAAAAAGCCTCATGGCTGTAATCGATCAAAAGGGTGCTTCTACTAAATACTGAACAAAGGGTCTGAATACTTACGACCATGTGATTTTCAGTTTTTCTTTTTAATAAATCTACAAAAATGTCAACAATTCTGTGTTTTTCTGTCAATGTGGGGTGCTGTGTGTACAATAATAGGGAAAAAATGAACTTAAATGAATTTAGCAAATTGCTGCAATATAACAGAGTGAAAATTTTAAGGGGGTCTGAATATGTACACCTTGTATGTGTCTGTGTATATATATTATATATATATATGCATTTAAGATGCTTTTTTTTTTCGCTCAAATTTATTTGTGTTTTATGTAGCCAACCACAAAAAACACTGAAAATAAAGTTTTTTACATTTTTATTTTGTTAAACTATATACATACATACACACAGACACACATATATATATTTACATGTTTTTTTTATTAATTAATTAAAAAAATATTTTTGTTTAATGTAGCCAAGCACAGAAAGGAAAGTACATTTTATTTTATTGTTTTGTTAACATTTATTTTTGGCTTTTTCCCCTTCCTGTGGTTGGGCTGGTTGAAGTTGTGGAATGATTTATGTTTTAATTTCCTTCGTAATGGCCACAGTCGCACAAACAGCTCTGGTTCAGACTGGTCTGTCATGATGTGGAAGGGAGGGTAGTGACGTGAGAATCACAGCCACAACATGGGACAGTTTTGTTTCTTTTTTCAGAAAAGATTTCTAGCTTGTCCTCAGACAAGGTCACCTGAGTCATTACTTTTGTTGATAGTTTTTATACTATGTTTAAAAAGTAATAAATGGGTGGAAAATAAATATTGTCATTTAGTTTTCAGCTGTACTCTGATTAGAGAATTTCATCAGAAAAAAAATCCTGTTTATCATTTCCTGCTATTTTGACTCAATCAAGTTCTAGGCACAACAAGGCTGCAAAAAAGTTGAGGCACATTTTGTCCCTACAGTAAGTGAAAACCTGAAGATGGAAAAGATCCGTCAGGGATGAATGACAGAAACTGTGACATCATGTATTAAAATGGCACTCCACCCCCAACAGATGGAGTAGTTTACGTCTTAAGGTGGAGTGTTTTAACACGTCTTACTGGCCTGACTTCAAATGCCTGCTTGCCTTATCTCTATCGCAGAGATTATTGTTATAATAATATTTCCAGCCTCTGTTAGGATGGCTCCATCAAGGATAAAGCACCGAAAAATCTTCTGTTTGCTGAATCAGAAATGTCTCGATGACAATAAAATAAATGTTTAGGCTGTTGCAAGTAAAATAAAACTTACCCTGTACCATTTTAAAACCTATATTGACTAATTTCTCTGCTCTGATTTTCTCCCTGTGTTTTTTTTTTTCATCTTGTCTATGAAGATAAAGCATGAAGGAGTGATAAGCAACGTGTATGAGCTTGCTTTAATGATATGTTGCAAACCTTTTTACCAGTTCTGACATACAGTAGTGACTGTTACGCTGTTAAATATATTTTTGTAGAAATTACAGTATTCTCAGTATACATTATTCGCAGTTGTTAGAAAAAGGTTGATGAGGATTTCTGTTTTCCAGAATGCTTTTCATGAGGCTGTTTTCCATATTTATTCTGTAAAGATAAAATACTTGTTTTTGTTTATTGTTCATTTATATTTAAACAAACTGTTGCCAATAAATTTGATAAATATAACTTTACAGTAAGTTACTGGCAAACCATCTGCATAATTACAGCTATTTATTTTTACAGTGTATCAAAGAAAAGTATTTAAGAGAAATAAAATAAAATATTCTGTTTTTTATTTTCAGTGAAACCTCCATATAATGTATAATGCATGCAACTAATGTCATCAAAGATTAATAGATGTATTGTTCATTATTTGTTCATGTTGCTAAAGTTAACAAGAGACATCTTATTGTAAAGTGTTACCATATACACATTTTGTGTGTCAGAGACATTTTATTCATTAACTGATGCATTAACTGCAAATTTAACCAAGTTAACACTGTCTTAATTACTAGTTAGACTAATTAGGTAATAATCAGTCATACTTGGCCAATACAAATAAGTCCAATTTTCCAGTATGGAGGAAGACTTAAGTCTTTATGAAAACTTTAAATAATACTATTAGGTGTAGCCTACTTAATATGATACTCGAGAAACTTAATAGTATTGGCCGCTATTCATTATTGGATTAATAATTAAAATAGTAGGGTACTGTAATTAAAAATAGCTGGTAGTAAAATTATAGGTAAGCTAGTTAAAGATGCCAAAAGCGCGTCTGGATGCGCGTGCGTGCGCGCTGCTTTTTTAAAAAATTGTTGTTTTTTTTTAATTTTGATGTTATTTGAAATAATCAGTCGTATTGTTATTTTACAGGAGCTATACCTGATGTAGAGCCGACTCTGACCTGGTGTATTAGTGTTTCTGTGGGTTAGACTGGGACGAAACGAAGGCGGAGCTCATAACAACGGGCTTTTATAAGTGAAGCATGTTTTGCGCGAGCGTAGTATTTGTTTTGGTGACAAACTCCTTCTCTTCAGCTGCAGTTGTCCGTGAATATGGCGCTTGTTTGGAGGAATATACTCATACTCGTGTTTTCGCACATCGTCGGTGAGTAACTTCAAATTAGCGTTAAATACCAAACCGAACTGTTATATTCACGAAACGGTCGATGTGGCACGTCGCGTCTTCATTTGCACCGCTATTCCAGCCACTTTATTAATGGAAATATTTTATTTATACATATTTTGTTTGAGTTAAAGACTTCCATTTACTGGCTATGTGTTTAAATAAGTTTAACCAGCCTACTGTTTAGTTTGATGGCCACTTGTCCCATCTAGTACTGTATTAATTGACAGGGTGGGTCAGTTAACTCACGTAACGTTAAGCCCTTATTTGTTACTGTGTGCTACTGGAAGATATAAAATGCATGCAGTGGATTCATATAGGCATATATATATATATATATATATATATATATTAACTACTCATATAGGTGGAGTTGTTTTCTTGTGCACACCTTAGAGATTATGTCCTTAAGCACACGTTTAAAATAGATTTCTATCACCACCAGTCATGCATTGCTTAATATCTTGAAGTTTCAGGTCACAACTGCTGCATTACATTTAAAAAACTCTATGGCTAATTCTCCTTTTCACAGACTATCATCAGCATCCTTTTGATATCGAAGTGGTTTAAAATCAAGCATGCGCCAACATGCATAATGAACACAACTTGAAAATAAAAACGAAATAACTTCTTTGTTGTTTGCCGTTATCTTTGTTGTTGAGTTGTGCTATGAAACTATCAGTTTCAGTGTCTCGAAGACCTAGTGACACTCAGTGTGGCAAACCAACAAAATATCTTGACAAGGAGCTGTCCGGACGCTATATCCGAAGAGCAGAGTTCAAACATGGAGATAATGTGTTGTATAAATGTGCCTTGGGATACACACCATCAGCAGACAGCAATCCAAGATCACAGTGTGTGCAAGGACGGTGGACAGCCTTGAACATGAAATGCGAAAGTAAGATCTATCTAAGTTTATCTATCTCTAAAATATCTTTTTTACTCATTCATTGACCTTCACGTTTCTCATTTATTCTTTCAGAGAAGAAGTGCAACGCTCTGGCTGACATTGAGAATGGGCAATACAACCAAGAAGGGCGATTATTCGGTGATAAAGCTGTTGCTGTGTGTAATAAAGGGTATTTGAATTCTTCTTTGTAGTGTAGAGAGTTGCTTTTCTTTTTGACTTGGTTGACTTGTGTTCTAGATCCAACCTTTAATGAGGTAATGGCTTTTTTGCTGATTAATATAATTGTTTTCTCATTCAGATATGTTTTGAGAGGAGGAGGAGTCCGTATTTGCACGGAAAAAGGTTGGAATGGAGTGGACCCCATCTGTGAGGGTGAGTTTAACCCTTTGTCATATTAAAATCATCAAAAAGATTTACGTTTTTAGCAGTCATGCTCATCAAAATACTTGGAAAGTGTGTAATACAGTAGCCGTTTCAACAGACTCTTACAGCGTATTAGATGTAAGAGGATTGTATGGAAGTAAATCCTTGTAAAGGTTGCATTTCTAAGATTTGCAGAAAACATGCTCTGAAGCTTAATGTCGCCCTCTCCTGGTGGATTCTTGAAACTGATCATCATGATTTTTCTTTGATTGAAGTCATGGTTTTGGCACAATCCGTTGTTTTTTTCTTCTGGTTTAGTGTCAGAGATCATCTGTTCAGCACCTGCTGTGGCAAACAGACAGATAAATTCTGGAGAAAGGACACAGTATGCGCCCCAAGACACTGTAAACATCGTCTGCAGTGAGGGATTTGATCTGATTGGCTCGCCACAGGTCACATGTGGACCAGGTGGCCAATGGCAAGGCTTGCCTGTGTGCTCCAAAGGTATTTTATACCTTAGTTTAGTTTAAACCTGATTTCAGCTCCACCTCCTTCCACCAATGCTGAACAGAAGAGTTAATGCTGCTCGCTAAAAAGCAGTTTCTTGCACTATACTCCTGACTCTACTTCTGACTAATGTTGGATTTCAACATCGGATAGATGTGGTTTGAATTGAAAACTGATTTGATACCAAAATCCAACATTGGATTCAGTTTAACATTTTCATTTAATATTGAAATTTAAAAAATGTAAGATTTTTAGATTTTACATTCAGGGCAGAGAGCGAGTAAACTAGTTAAATATTCAATCTCTTTGCATGGGCAGGAGGGAAACTGACCGCTGATTTGGTAAAATCAAAATTAATACTGAGTTGATGTTAAAACCGTGCTTAAATGTTTTTGCAATTTAATGTCAATAATTGCCTATTTTGGTCTGATAAGAAATTTTTTGTATTTGTATGAGTTCATAACATACACAATTATTTCCGTTATCATATCATAACATATCTCTTTAAATGTATTGTTAAAATTCAGTTAATCAGACCGGGAGTTTTCACGTGTCACGCACAAAAAGTGTATACAGAGGATGTTTTATGAACCATTGTATCACACACAAGCTGATCATGTTCAATATTATGAATACTGAGTCATTTTCACCCGACAACATTAACTCATAATTAATTACATTGCTTGACAACATTAATTAAAAATTTCATCCTGGTGAATAAAATCATGAATCCTCCAAATTGGAACTTACATCACATAAAGACACGTGCTTATTAGAAATTTTGTTTTCAACTACAAATGAAAGCAGTAAGAATATGTTCTGCTTCTGTTCATGTTCAGTGATCACGTGTTCAGCACCTGCTGTGGCAAATGGAAGGATAAGACCTGGATCTGGGGACTACAAACCCAGAGACACCGTAGACATCACCTGTAGTGAGGGCTTTGATCTGATTGGCCGAGCACAGGTCATGTGTGGAACAGACGGCCAATGGCAGGCCTTGCCTGTGTGTCGCCCGAAAAGGATTTCAGGTACTGGGGCATTAAGGTCTGTGTGTGTATATTTCGTATTTAGCTTTTAATTACAATTCTCTATCCTCTCTATGACCTTTATTTGAATCCTTTTTTTTTGTTTTTGCTGCTGTTTCTTCAAGCAACTGTTTGTGAATGTGAAATGAGCAAAAAAAAGGAAGCTTGCATTATAGTCATGTGTGTGAACACATCCTTTTGAGACGTGCTATAATCAATTCTAACAAGTCAATTCAAGTCACTTTTATTTCTATAGCGCCTTTAACAATACAGAATGTAGCAAAGCACTGAACATTATCAAGTAGGAAAATAGAGTGATGGTAATGTATAATGACCAGCTATTTATTTATCAAATGCAGAAACGGTCTCTGTAGTCAAGACGACGATATTCACTAGAAATTAGGTGTCCCCAACTAAGCAAGCTAGAGGCGACAGCGGCAAGGAACCAAAACCCCATCCATGAGAGAATGGGAAAAAAGCCTTGGGAGAACCAGGCTTAGTTGGGGTCAGCTCTCCTCTGGCCGGACGCCCAGTACTTAATTTCCAGTTCAATTTTAAACACTTGTTAGATTGTGTAAAGACTGATAGTGTGTGTGTGTGTGTGCATCTGGATCCGGCGATCTGTTCGCAGATCTCATCTAGGTGTTCTGATTAAGATCATCTTTTTGTGCTGATACAACATCTGATCTGGATACGGACTGAGGAACAGAATAAAAGAGAGAAAGAGTAATATTAGTGTAGAGGCCATTCTTTTTACGATGTAACCATTACATTGTGTGTTAAGGGGAGTGTTCCCGGTTCTGGCTGATCTAATTAATGCAGCCTAACAATCCTTTAACGGATTTGATTAATAAATGTGTATTGGTGTGTTAAGTGTAAACCAGTGTAAAGAGATGTCTTTAATTTAGATTTAAACTGACAGATTGTGTCTGCCTCCGAACAGTGTTAGGTAAATTGTTCCAGAGTTTGGGGCCTAAAAAGGAAAAAGATCTGACACCCGCAACAGATTTTGATATTCTAGGTATTATCAAATTGCCTGAGTTTCAGGAACGCAGCAGACGTGGAGGACTAGTGTGATAAAAGCTTGATCAAGTACTGAGGAGCTAAGCCATTAAGGGCAAGGCAAGGCAAGTTTATTTATATAGCACACTTCATACACAGTGGTAATTCAAAGTGCTTTACATAGGAGTACAATAATCATAAAAGCAATAACAAAGAAGAAAATAGAACAATTATAAAAACAATGATCACAACATAAAAAAGCTAAAGCAGTTAAAAAGCAGTTAAAAACAGAAAGCAATCACTTCGGACTAAGCACAGTGCTCATTCAGTAAATGCACAGCTAAACAGGTGACTTTTGAGTCTAGATTTAAAAGTAGCTACTGTTTTAGAATTTAATCTCTTCTGGAAGCTGGTTCCAACTGCAGGCAGCATAATAACTAAAGGATTCCTCTTGTTTTGTGTTAGCCCTTGGTATTTCTAAACTGATTTAATCCTAAATGATCTGAGTGGTGTGTTTGGTTTATTATTCAGTGAGCATATCTGCAATGTATTTTGGTCCTAGGCCATTGAGTGATTTATAAACAATTAAAGTACTTTAAAATCAAATCTATATATAACTGGAAGCCAGTATAGGGACCTGAGGACTGGTGTGATATGATCAGATTTTCTAGTTCTAGTCAGAATCCTGGCAGCAGTGTTCTGGACGAGCTGCAGCTGTCTAATGGTCTTCTTTGGAAGGCCAGTGAGGAGACCATTACAATAGTCTACCCTGCTTGTGATAAAAGCATGGACAAGTTTCTCCAAGTCTTGACTGGAAACAAAACATCTAATTCTTGCAATGTTTTTGAGATGATAGTATGCTGATTTAGTTACTGCTTTGACATGACTACTGAAGCTAAGATCTGACTCCAGAATCACAACAAGATTCCTGACTTGGTTTTTCGGGTGTTTTACCCCTAGAGGTAAGGTATGCATTCACCTTAAAAACTTCCTCTTTGCTTCCAAATGCAATGACTTCAGTTTTCTTCTTGTTTTTAACTGAAGGAAGTTTTTGCACATCCAACTGCTAATTTCATCAATGCATTGCACAGGAAGAAACAGGTGGCCGCTCGCCTGGAGGAATCTTGGGGCACTAAATTTTATGACTATTTGGTTTAGATTTGGGTACTTAAACCGAATTGGCGAAAAATTCAAGGAAGCATTCTGTAACTCAGATGTTCCTAGAGAAGCCGTGTGTTCCTCTGTTAATTTGCCAGGTATGACACTGAAGTATTTTCTTATTTGATTTTATGTTTTATGCTGATCATTTGTGTTATTTGTTAACTATTTGTTGATTTATTCCTCTAAATTGATATGTTGATTGGATGATTTTAATTGATATTTTACTATGCCTGGTAATAATAAATTTCTTCTTGATTCAATTTTAGACTGATGAAATCATTCGTGATTATTAACCTGGGCGAGTCGCCGTTAGACGTATACGTGTAGGATCAGAATATATCACACTGGAGGCCTCAAGTCACTAAAACTCATTTTCGGATCAGCATACAAATTTGTAACTTAAACTTAATTTCAGAGAATATAAAATTGGACTCAGATAAAAACGAGGTGAACAGCTGATGAACGGCTGAACTTCAAGTCTTCAATGTGTTTGTATGAGTTCATTGAAATCCTTCTTAGGGAGTTCTGACTGCGCTTTCCGAATGTCTTTTTTTCCCACATGGATGATGATTTGATTTGCAGTCTTGTGCTTCATTAGAATGTTCCGAAGTTCCCTTTTCACATCATTGATGGTTGCTTGAGGAAAGCACCATGTAGTTGTAGTCCTGCTTCTGATATTTCTGATAATGGAGTCTCCCACTATCAGAGTGCTAGGCTCAGCTGCACTCTAAGCTGAATGCCGCTGTCTGTTTGTCCTTGAGCGCCTGTTTGTAGCGGTGTTAGCTGCTGGCTCATACGATCCATGTTCAGTCACATTTGGGGATTTTTCACCCACATTCATTAGTGCTTCAAATCTGTTCTCAAGCTGTATAGGAGGTGGTAAAATACCAGTGCTCGCAAGCCTTGTCATAGCACTATCTGGGGTAGAGGAGGCTATTGCAGTAATACAAGACACTCGTGACAATCTGATGTCTCGAGTGCCTTTGGGTCTCGCTCCCTGTTTGTGCCATCGATTAAAGTTTCGATCAGTTTTGGCTTGCTCCTCTACATTGATAAACTTTTGAGATTCACTAGGTTGATGGGACTCACCGGCTGTATGCTGAGGAGGTCCGTGACGATGGTCTGCTGAGTGTACCCCCTGTTTTGGAAGTCCAGTAAGTTACTTGGTTTCAATAACCACAATCCTTTGTAGAAGTCTGTGGCAGTGTGTGCAGCAAGTAGATTCCTGAAGAGGCTGAAGGGGCTTTTTTTTCTCGTTTGTTGAAAGTAGCCAGCTGTGTTTTGCCGTCTCCGGAATGTAAACTGCTGGCTGCAAGAGGCAAAGAATCCTTTTTCGTAATGTTATTCCAGTTGCAAAAAGTTTCAATTTAGTGTTTGTGCCAAAAATGTGTTGTTTGAGCACTGTGCTGACCTGCTGAGCTTAAAATCTTAGAAAAGTCTGAGAAAAGTATTGAAACAGGGAGCAAAGCACGGAGCAGTAAGCAAGATCGTCCGAACAGTAGCAAAGCGGAAGTAAAAAGTATATCAGGGGCTATTTGTACCTGAAAGTATGCACCTTTTAGGTCCAGTAAAACATCTCGCTTTGGAACTAAAAGGTACCGGCTGTAAAACCCTTTTCCTCTTTCTGCTCGGGGGACAAAAGGTATCGCTCCCTTTAAGAGCAGTGCATGCAACGCATGAGAGTGAGCTGTCTGTGACGGCGCCCTAATCCTCACATGAAACAGACACTGAGGCAGTGGATTGTGTCGCATAATTTACTCAAGCATACTTAATCTGAACCCCGAATACACAGTTTTCGCTGTTTTCACAGAACTTCTTACCCAGGCCCTGGTCCTCTCCAAGCTGGACTACTGCAATGCTCTTCTAGCCGGTCTTCCCTCGTGCACAATCAAACCTCTACAAATGATTCAGAACGCAGCAGCACAACTGGTCTTCAACAAGCCCAAAAGGGCCCAAGTCACTCCTCTCTTCATCTCCCTGCACTGGCTCCCAATTACAGCTCGCATCAAATTCAAGACGCTGATGCTTGCATTTGGAATAACCACAGGCAAGACTCCTGCCTACCTCCACTCACTGCTACCAAACTACACTCCCTCCAGAACTCTGAGATCCGCCAGTGAGTGACGCCTCATTGTACCATCCCAAAGAGGCCCAAAATCTCTTTTCAGAACATTCTCTTGCAACGTTCCTGGCTGGTAAAATGATCTATCTATCCGAAATGCCAACTCCCTTACAACTTTGAAACGATTACTGAAAACCCATCTCTTTCAACACTATTTGACATCATAAAAATAAATAAAAATACTTAACCCTACTCTTTCTTTCCCTTTCTAGCATGTACGTATTTGAACGTTGCCTGTTATACAGTATTATGAGCACTTCCTCAGTTGTTTTTCCCTCTTTAAGACTAATTGCTTGTTGTTTTCCCCCACCAGTTTGCCGCTTTGAATAAAAACATCTGCTAAACGAATAACTGTAAATGTAACATGAGCACATGAGAGAGTCAGCGAGTGAGCTGAAGCCCGTGGTGAGACTTTGCCCCACTCTGTAGTTATTTACAGCTTTTATCCAGGGTAGCAGGGTAGCCTTAAAAGAAAAGGCGGTCATGAGTGGACTGCTTTCGTGAGAGCACTACATTCTGCGTGGGGAGCCCAGACAGTAATGTACGAGTTCACTCACGGTAAGAAGAGTTTTAGATCTTACCTGTTAGAAGAATTTTGTTTCTCGCCAGATGCCAGCAGGGGAATTATCCAGCTGCAAGCGTTGTCTTCTTTAGTCAGGACAGCAAAGTGCACGGCGCTGAAGGATTGGTTTATCAAAGTACCACTGCAGCGACCAATGGCCGTGCAGTTTCCCATATTTAACCCCAACTTGGGCCACAAATAGGGTGCTTTGCCTATGTCATTAATCTAGCATCTCAGAAAGCAATGGCAGTGCAGCAGATCTCTGGTATTTTAGCAAAGCTCAGAAAGGTTGTGACCTTCTTTCACAGAAGTACAATAGCTGCCCACATGTTGAAGACAAAACAGGAGTTTCTGAAGCTTCCTGATCACAAGACATTGTGACTTTGTCTGAAAATGATGTGAGACTGGCTGAGAAAATCATCAAATATTTTGAAACCACTAAATACTGTGACAACCCTTATGTGCACCGAGTTCTCTCTATCTGCATCCATGGTCTTGCCTATGAAAAGGATGATTCTGATCATCTATCCAAAATGACTTCAGCAGAGATACACAGAACCTGGTCTTCAAGATTACCTACACAAGAGCACCGCTTTGGATCCATGATTCAAGACACCGCAACACTTGGATTCTATCACTCACCACAGAGATTGTGAGCATTAAACAAGAATTCCCTGTCATCACTTTCACTTGTACTGCGTCTGAAAATACGCTATGGATAAACTCCTTTTTTCCTCCTTAATGAAGCCTTTTTTAATCATTGGATGATTTACTTAGCCAGTCTCACGTCATTTTCAGACAAAGTCACAATGTCTTTAACATTTTTCTTTACAGTTTTGTCTGTCATTGCAGAATACACTGCGGTCTGCTGCTCAAGATACCTTTCAATCATATCATAGCTTGAATTCCATCTAGTTGTTATATCTTGGA
Organism: Enteromius thamalakanensis; assembly: GCA_032357475.1. Lineage (NCBI taxonomy): Eukaryota > Metazoa > Chordata > Actinopteri > Cypriniformes > Cyprinidae > Enteromius > Enteromius thamalakanensis. The sequence goes on from JAUCMT010000035.1 coordinate 1,082,372, forward strand.
TCAGTTTGTGATCAGGAAGCTTCAGAAACTCCTGTTTTGTCTTCAACATGTCTTCAACAACGTCACAATCTTTCTGAGCTTTGCTAAAATACCAGAGATCTGCTGCACTGCGATTGCTTTCTGAGATGCTAGATTAATGACATAGGCAAAGCACCCTATTTGTGGCCCAAGTTCAGCAGCTACAAAAGCATTAACTATATTCCTGGCGTTATCAGTAGTCACAGGAATAGGTAAGTTAGCTTGTTCCAGCTGCCACATCTCTACTGCTTCTCTAATCCCTTTTGCCAGATCCTCACTCGTGTGACACACATAGACATCAAAGGGGACTTGAGCACCTGCCCCTTTTTTTCCTGGAGAGAATGTGCCCTTTTTTGGGGGGTTCTTTTTTTTTTTTTTGAAAAATAATATATTCCTGTTTGCGCTCAGCTTCCCTGTCAAACAAATATATTTATGGAAGAATACTATATCTAAATATCAGGTCGGAAGTTGTAAAGCGCCCATCTCCCCCACCCACATCATATAAACACACACCTGCAGGCAGCAGCAGCCCCTTCCCTCCTGGATGCCTCAAGTGCACTTTTCTTGGGGTTTCTTTTTTTGTTTTGGTTTTTTTTGTGTAAATGTGTATATGTGTATGCAGCCCTGTCTTTGCCCCATAACAATAAAATGTAACTATTAATCTCAATTTTGCTAAATAAAAGGATCTGGGTCTCATCAGTGATATGACTACCATTAACCAATGCTCGCCAGTGGGGTCAGAGCGAGCTCGTTATAAGCTGGGTAATTACGGACTTCTGCGTCCGGTGCATCATGGGTATTTCTTTAGAGTTTACTTATTTTGTAATTTAAGCAAGACAGTTGCGTTTTTGTATTAGTGATGTTGTGTTTATGTTCAAGTTAGATTGGGGGGGTTTGGTTCATTTGCAGCCCTTTTACATAAAAGTGTACAGTTACCATCATGGAGAGAGGTATGTAGGGGAGTGACTTGTTGATAGTGACCTTCTTTTGTTACGCGATACATATGTGATTTGTCATAACTATGGATTACTGTTTATTAGCCAACTATTTGCTAAAGATGAGATTTATGGGGATGCGGAGGGGATGCGAATCGTTGCGATCCATTCCTTTCAAAGAGCTGTTCAAGGGAACTAAATATTTCGTTTTAAGAGGCCAGCTTGGGGTCATCTCAGTTTATCCCGGGAATAATCACTGGGAGGTATGATGAGGTAAGGTTTGTAGTCAAATAATTAAAACCCACAAAAAAAACGTTAATTTATGAACCACTAATTATTTTGTATACATAAAGACGTTAATTCATGAACCACTAATTATTTTGTATACATATAAGATTATTTATACATAAAGATGTGGTTTTGCGTTGCGATTACGCAATGACATCATCACGCAAAGTAATATGTTAATAAGAACCTATATATTGTGCATCTATATGTAATGTTTTAATATCAGAGTGTAGAGACATGACGGGCTTACAAAAACTATGTAATGACATCACTGATATGCAAATTAGTGCGTGACATCCTCTGGCAACATTTAGCTACTTTTCGGACATGTTTATAGGAAATAGTTGGCAACACTGATGCTGTTAGTCAGTAGCCCACCCTCTATAACTGTTTTGTCTTGTGGAGAATTTGTGTGTATCTGTGTGAAACACGCATAGGAAGAAAAGAATCATTTCCTCTGACTTTAGGCATTGCTCATGGGTAGGGTTAGGTTTAGGTGTAGAGATATGGTCAAAACTAAAATTTTGGAATAAAATGTTGTTCCAGGGTCAACTAAATATGTTAACCCAGGAACACGTCGAAGTCAGCAAAATCAGGACGTGAATCGTCAAACCCCTATTATATATACAGTATAAAGCAAATTCTGTTTTAAATTTTGTTTTCATGTATGTCAACTTGTATATCTGGGCAATAGATGGCTTTTAATTATTTCAACATTGTTATCAGTTGTTAATCATGGTTACACACAATAACAAAAAAAAAAATATATATTTTATAAACAGTAGTAATCGCTTCTATATATTAACAAACAATATAACAATCTTAATCAAACAATATAATGAACAGGAATTAAATCTTGACTGCATAGGCTCACTGTCAAGTAAGTAAATAACATTTCATTTTGACAATTTTCCAGTCATTCCCTTCTTAGTATTCAAATCAGGCCTTACCAGAATTACATAACATTTAGGTACAAAAATACAGAACAGAAGTCCAAAGGTGGAAGCAAGGATGGCAAATATCTCAACAGCCACTGTGTATTTCCCTGGTGAGCTGTTGTATGCTGGTATAAATGAAATCCACACAGCAAAAAATATAAGCATACTAAATGTAATGAGCTTAGCTTCATTAAATGTATCTGGAAGTTTCCTTCCAAGGAAGGCAAGGGCGAAGCACATACATGAGAGTAATCCAATATAGCCTAGCACCAGGTAAAATCCTAGTGGCCACACATCTTTACATTCTAAAACAATCTTACCACCCTGATAGGATGTGTTTTTGTAGGGGTAAGGAGGTGCTAGTGCCAACCAGCAAGCGCACAAAATAACTTGGCCTGTTGTGCAGAAGAAAATGAAAACCCTTTGCTGTGAAGGGCCAAATAGCTTTACAGAAATAGAACCAGGCTTTGTGGAGCGAAAGGCCAAAAGCACCACAATGGTCTTGACCAGTATGCATGAGATACATAGAACAAAGCTGATCCCAAATGCAGCTTGACGGGCACGGCATGACCATTGTGAGGGCCGGCCCACAAACACCAGTGAGCAAAGAAAGCATAGTTTGAGAGATAACAGCAACAGAAAACTCATCTCAGAGTTGTTGGCTTTAACTATAGGTGTGCTTCTAAAAAGAAAGAAAATTACTGTGATGACAGTTGCCACAGTGACTCCAAAGAGAGACAAAGATATGAGAATGATTCCCATGATTTCATGGTATGAGAGGAACTCCTCTGTGCCAGCAACACAAGCAACCCTTTCATTGTTTGGCCAGTAGTACTGGGGACACTTGATACACTCAGTAGCACCTAGACAGAAACAGATATGTTGGGTCAAACAAGATTTCCAAAATATATACAACATTAAACAACTATATTTTGGAACACTTGAATTCGTTGTTCAGATCGTGGCATTTAGTAGTCAAATGTTTAATACATTTCACATTCACCCATAATTCTAGGCTGGTTAGACAAGTCGTAACACTTATGTTGAAATTATGAAAACCAGTCTACATTTGGCTAACTTTATTTAATTTTTCTTTATTTTGTTTTTTACAAAAATCCTTCTCTCTCCATATTTATCACTAATCACGGACCACACAGGTAACTGATGGAACTGATGTGATAGACATTTTTTCATACATACATGTATTTTAAACTGCTAAATTGTAATTGGATTCGCCTGAAAGAAGAAAGCTTAAGGGTGAGTAAAACTAATTTTTATTTTTGCGTGAATAGATAGATAGATAGATAGATAGATAGATAGATAGATAGATAGATAGATACCTGAGATATTGCTAATTTGCCCTTCGGCACAGGGCAAACAATCAAAGCAGCAGACAGGCTGTCCTGGTCGAGTGGCCTGCCGTGTTCCAGGGGGACAAGGAGGGGTGCATAAGGAAACAGGAACCTACATAGAAAACATTTTAAAATCAGGAGACTAATACTTTAGAGCTCCACAACTGTTTGCTAATAAAGCACAAACTCACCTCAGGGTGTCCCCCTGCCCACTGAATTAACCCCTGATCTATCTTAAGCTGCTGTCCATGTGGGGCAGATCCATCATAGGCACCCACCATTTGAAACCGGATTGTACCTTTGTCATTTTTTTGCCAGTTTATAATGTCATAGAGGGGCACAGGCTCTCCATTATTGTCAAAATACACCTTCTCATTGAACTGGTTTGTAAAATCTACTTTCTTCAAGTAGTGAAGGAGCTATTGAATTAGTTAAGGCAAGCAATAAATAAATAAATACATTAAAAAAGTAAGAAGAAGTATTTTTACACGTTTTATAACACGCGTGCGCACATTACCTGCCATGGAGAGAACTTTGATTCAGTTTTACAGGCATGATATGAGCTTTGTTCCTTAGAACCACATTGTAATAGCTGATGTAGAGCATGAGCAATGGCATACACTGCTTTGTAGACATTGTATGAAATTCTCACCCTTGATACATCAGTATAGCTATTCTCAGTCTCCATTAGATTCTCTAAACCAGTACAAATTGATGACAACTCAGAATCCACACCATCCTTAAAAAATAGCCTGCATCCAAACAGTTCCTCCCAAAACATGTTGGTGAAAACAGATTCAGGTCTTGGTGAGGGTCTAACCCTGAAGAGAAACTCAGCCAAGCCTGGAATAGTGGTGCCCCTAAAGGCGAATCCCACTGTTCCAACTAGGACGGGGTGAAGCTTAGGAATAGTGAGAAGTTTGGCTGTCACCCAGGCTTCACTGGCCACCCATTGCCTGCTTGTTAGATTCCTATGAGCCGCTTCAACCAAGAGCTCCAGCAGTTGTCCTTCAGTGGCAAATGCTATAATCACTTGTGCAGTGGAACCCTCCAGGCTATTAAGAATTTCATGTATTTGTGCCTGGGTAGGTCCTTTGGGTATAGTGTGGTGAAAGGCTATACAGCCACCAAGTTTTTCAAGCTGCTCGGTAAAGGCCTGAATACCATAGTGACTGTAGTCATCATCTGTGCCCACTGTACCCACCCAGCGCCAGCCAAAGTGAGAAACCAACTGAACCAGTCCCTGCACCTGAAATACATCACTAGGCACAGTACGCAGGAAAGAAGGATACTCCTTCTTGTCTGTGAGGCAGGTGCAGGTCGCAAAGTAGCTTATCTTGAAAGACAAAAAGGAGATTAAGGGAGATGTGAAAGCGTGGATTAGTCTTAATGTTTTAATTTAGTTGTTTTATTTAATAATTACACACTCTCTCTAAATATAATTTATTTTATATTAGATATTTATGTCTTTAAAATCTTTTGCAGCACTGATAAGGTTATAGATTTTAACCTTTTTTTCTTTTTTTTTCCTCAGAAGATGTTTTTTTTGTTTTTTTTTTGTTCTAAAACCAGATACAACCTGGGCGAATTATAACTATGTCCTATAATTAGGACATTCATTTGTGGCAACATACATAATCAATAGTATGCACTAGAATCAGTATAATAAATAGTGATAAAAAACAGAGGAAAGCCTATGCATAACCTATTATAGAGATGATTTATTCAAAAGCTAATGTTTTTATTAACATTAAAGGTATCAATAAAGGCAGGTTCTTTGGAGACACAACATCAAAATCAATGATAAAATGCTCTAAAATCTTAACTCAATGGCATATTGCTCTCATACTTCAATGCATAATGATAAAAAGCTCA
>JAUCMT010000035.1:1097744-1118329 GCA_032357475.1 Enteromius thamalakanensis
GGGGAAGGAAAACAAAAACATAACATGATAAAAATCAAACCAGAATTGAAAAGACACTGAACAAAACAAACCAAGACAGTACTTTTGTGTGTGCAACAAAATGTATTAGACTGCAAAAAGGCATGTGTGCCCACTGATTTTTATTTCATTTAATTTTTTTACATTATCCACCATTCACAATGTTCAACACTTCCTCCATCCCTTGTGTGTTTGTTTATTGCATGTTAGCATATAAAATAATACTTTATGGTATAATTTAAAGCAGCAATCTAGATATAACAAAGGAGACGGGGCATGCAGATCCATGTGTATTTCTTTATTGGTTAGCATGGTCAAACAGGCAGGGTCGAAACAACAGCAAGCAGGAGTGGAGGAGGCAAAACACAAACACAGTCCTAAGGCTAGCGAGGGTCAGTTGAATGGCAAACAGAGTCCAAAAAGTGGCAAGGCAACAACAATCCAAAAGCAAGGCTGTGGTCAGTACACGGAAGAGAGATCAACAAAGAAAACACAAGACTAGGCTAAGAAATAAGGAAATGCTTTGCAAGGACATAAATCAATGCTTGGCAAGGACTGGAACACAAACAACTCTTTAAATACATGTGATAAAGAGATGACAAGATGATAAATGTTAGCTAGTCAATAACCAAAGGGGCGGGAAGACAAGGGAACACAGACATTTTTCAACATAAGAGTCCACAACTGACTAGACAGGGGAGCACTGACTGGAATCATAACACTACTCTAGATCCACTTTCCCGTAGAATTTAGCTCCAACCCTGGTCAAACAACTGAACAAGCTAATTAAGGTCTTCAGGATTATTGGAAAGCTGCAGAAACTGAGTTTGACCACACTATCATTACATTTCATATAGGTCTGTTTAACTAATTTTCTATTAAAATCAGTAGAAATTCTGAAAACAGTGTGCTGTTGGTGCTATTAGTTAAATGTGTCATTATGGATTAATGCAGAATCAAATCATAATTTATGGTTTAATGTAATTAACAGTGTCGGGCATGTTATTTAAAAAAAAAGTACTTAGTTATAGTTAGTTACTTAGTAAATGTATTACATCATTATAAAAGTAACTAATTTATTTGGAAAGTAATAATAGTGATAACAAAAGTACTAAGAACTCTACCACTAAGAATATAAAACACATTAAGGATTAATGAGCTGCTGAATATTCATGACTATTAATCAATTAATTAAACATTAATAAACAGCCAATGAGATTGTTGCTTGCACATTACTTCTGCCCAGAGAAGCTGGCAGTTCTTAAAAGCTTAAGAATTCCAAAAGAATTCTTTTATTTTGACAGGAAAGTACGACGGGGTAATATCGTTTACATGAAGTGCGTCTGCGTCAGTTCTGCATGGTATGTAATGCCTGTTTCACACATGCACTGTTTGCAGTGCATATGCAGTCCATGTACATTATGTATGGGGTGCAGAAGCAGCTCGGACTCATTGTGATGGGATGCATTTACAGTCCGCTCCTGATCCGTTTGTTTACCACAAATGCAACATTTATCCATTATATTTATTTCAAATCCAAGCATTCTTAGCCTTGCAACGAAGTGGACAGACAACTGGGTTGGTGATAAGTATATACAATGTTTATTTACAGAGATGAGAGCTGAATCCAGAAACAGGTGAGTAAATCATAGACAGACAATAGCTGTAGAACGGGAACTTAAAGTAATCAGTCTCTTGTCTTTGCAGGTCATCGACAACGGGAAAAGAAACGATCACAACCTCACCACAATCCAACGAAGACTCTGAGGGGACACTAGAGGATCTGGAGAACACTGGGGATCAAGGAGCACACTACGGAGAGAGCAGGTAAGTATTTCAATAGAGCAAGCGTTTGTCCACTTCAGACATGTACGAGCTTGGAGCTTGGTGTGCTTTTGTGTGGTGTGATCATTAGGGGTTGTGACAGGTGCTGGTGATCAGAATTCAGATGAATGGGATCTTAGTGAGGGAATGAGGGTGGAGCCTGGCGTGGTCTCAGGTGTCTCTTTAACAGTACCCCCTCCACCAGTGCATCATCTTCTACTTCATGTGTTCTGCAAGACAGCAAGCAATGTACTGTAGCTTCAGCAGCTCCTGGAACGAGAACAAAAGCTTCAATTTTATATTCACACATGATATTCGTCAAGCTTATCCTGAGTCTCCATTCTATAGAGACAAAATGGATTGACCAATTTCTGAGTCTCTATCTCTTTATCTCAGAGGCAGAAGACACAAAGACATCTGCAACAAGGTTAAGCTACAGAGAGCAAACCTTCACTTCAAGGTACTTTTGCTTGCATGTTCCAGTCAAAGACTTTCTACACCTAAACTCCAGGGCCAAATCTGCATGTTCCAGATTTTAGGACCCATTGGGGTCCCAAGAGATTAGCATCAATTGCATTTTATGCATCTTTTGCGGACTCTATTTTATTTATTCTAGGGGACTTTAATATAGCAAATCTCTCATGTGAACTGCCAAAATACGAACAGCATGTTGCATGTCCCACTAGAAACAGTAATATACTGGATCACTGTTACAAAGCAATAAACATAGTTTTCAAACTCGTTTCGGGTGGAGAGATCAGAGGCAGTTAATAATGATCTCCGCCTCCAATCATCTAATTATCCTATCAAATCCTCAGCTTCCCTCTATAAATAATCAGAGATCCAACCTTCCTCATCCGCGATCTTAGCATCCCTCCTCCTCCCCTGCTCCTCCTTCTCTCTTGGGGGGAGCTCTCAGGGTTAGAAATCGGCTGTCCGCCTCTTCCCCCGCCCGAGCCCTTAGGGCTATTCTCCCTAGGGCTCGGCAGCCCTTCTAACCCTGAGTTTTCTCCCTAAGCAGCACGCCAAACAAGCTTCGCTATGCTTATGCCGTCGGAGCTCGAACTCGTGAAACAAAACAAAAAAAAAAAAGTAAAAAATCAATGCACAATGCAAAACTGACCTTAAGTATTTCTTGATGGTTTTCAGAGGCATAAAGTCTTCCATCTCTTACAATGTCTTCAACCAGTTGCTCATAGTCTTCTAAATAAAAGAAAATCAAATACGCTTTAGTGACAATGACAAAAAATATATTGAAACCCATCACAAATCTTTCTCCTGAGAGGTTTTAATTTTTATATATACTGTATAGTATGTATGTATATGTATGTGTGTTTGTAGTCTGATCTTGAGACTGTACCATCATAAGTGACGTATGGAATCTGGAATCCGCGAGCACTGTTTACGTCATTGGATTTAAAGTTGATCCAGAGGCGGCGTGATCGTGCTGTAAACGCAATTGGTCTCTCATACGTCTGACATGTTTCATAAGTGGTGATAGAGGTTGCTGACCCTAAAAAGAAAGAGATGTAAGCATTCAAATAAAAGCAAACCTATTTTTAGATGTAAACTATCACAACTAACATTGAGACTGCTGACACCCTGGTACAGTAAGTCAATATTTCATTACACTAATATCAAACCTAGACTGCTGTCCTAAAGTTTTAAGCATTTTTAAATCAAGCTCATGAAGGCTGTCTTTATTTGATCAAAATACAGAACAAACAGAAATCTTATGAAATATTAAATATAATGCTTTTATATTTAAATGTATTCATGTGATGCAGATTACTCCAGTCTTCTGCGTCGCATGTGCCTTCGTAAACCATTAAGCTTGTTCAACTTCATGTATCCCCTGACAAAAGCAATGCATTCAGGTTAAAACTTTTGTCTGACTGTTTGGCACTGCAGCCACCTCACAACATATCTGCCCTGACCGCAAGGGGTTACTTGACAGACTAGTGTAGTCTCGAACAAGCTTTGATTTATGAACAATATGCTGAATTAATGTTAGAAACATTTTGATGCTTGATATTTTTCAGGATTCTATAATTGGAAAAAGAACAGTTTTTATTTAAAATATAATTGTAATCTTTGTTCTTTTTACACATCCTTGCTGAAAATAAATATTAATATTAATATATATATATATATAGATAAACCTGACCCCAAACATTTGAACAGTATTGCGTAGTATTACAAAATATTTTAAGATTTATTTTGGGTTATTTTTATTGATCAAAGAATCCTGAAAAAAATATCACAGGTATACAAAAAAAGAAATAAAAATATTTTTAATATTGGAATCAGCACCAGCATTAAAATGATTTCTGAAGGATCATGTGACACTGAAGACTGGAGTAATGATGCTGAAAATACAGCTGCTCGTCACAGGAATTAATGATGTTTTAAAGCATATTAAAATGGTAAACCATTATTTTAAATTGCAACCATATTTTATTATTGTATTTTTGAAATCAATGCAACTTTGATGAGTGACTTGTTTAAGAAAAACAAGCTTTATGGGTAAATGTTAACACTAGCTACTTTAAACATGTACTGAAACTATGAAATCATTTTTGACGGTTGATAAGAAGGTAAAGCCTTGCAGAGCACAAAAACTCACCGTTCTTCCTCATTACTAGGACATCTCCACACTCATCCTCAGACGGCAGGAAGATCTCCGGAACCACAATCAGAATCTTGCGTTTGTTTGGAGGGTTGATCGTCCAGATACATTCTATGTTGGCTGGGTAGTTTCCTGGATAGTTGGGGGACTCAATATACCCGATGAACTCGCCTATTTCACCCCCACACTCCCGATCTGAACAAAGCCAAAAAGATAACATTATGGTAAAATGGAACTTGCTTTTTATTCCCAATTCCAAATTACAGGTTTATCCTTTATAAGATATAGCATGTTGATCTGATATTGCTTTTATTTCCAGATTGTACATTTATCATTTTATTAGAAGTTGCATTTAAGAATGAATGGACTCACTCTTGCATTGAGACACACTGATGGCCCCGTCGAAGTCTGTGGTGGTGTTTCCAGGACAGGAAATGCAGTAGTTCTGTCTGAACTCAGCCTGGTAGGTTCCATGAGGACAGCGGATGCAACGATGGACTGAAGTGTTATAATAGTGACCTGGAGAGCACAACACTACACAAACAAACACCAATATCACATGTGCTGATTTAGCATTAGACAGCAATTCTAGTGCGATGGGAGAGGAAATAACTGCAATTAAAGAATATAGATGCAGCGGGATCATTTCCATAATTATCAATGCAATCCACAAGCAGCAGTTGATGTAATCTTCTAAACACAGGCACAAAGTGAGTAAACACTATATTCACATCACCCAGAGAATCGTTTTTCCCCCCTCGTCTCGAGCAATATCTGTCCACACAAAAAAAGACTATGCGCATAAACCTTGTGCGTGGTATGGCATTCAAATGAACATGGAAAAATACATGTATTTAATATAGAAAAGACAATCTTTTGTCTTGAGTTTGTTTAATGTTTAAGCCGATCTACTGTGCATGTATTGAACACGTCCACAGAGTGGACCATCCGGGTACACTTTCAGTAGTCTAAACACAAGTAGTCCATATCTGCACATCCACTCCCTGTCTCTGCACGCATTCAGATTGCCCATGCAGAAAGCATAAGACAGGCTTAAGGTATCCTTTATTTGGTCATTAAGTAATATCAATAAACTGACCACCCGAAACATTAGTAATTAACCCTGCATGATTCATTTAAATAAAGTTTAATTTTAATAATAAAATACATAAAAAAACTAATAAAAATTATAAAACAACAAAATTACTGAAACGTTAACCAAAAAAAAAAAATTGAAATATTAAAAACTGTTAACTGTTTTTAAAACATAAAAAAATTACACTTTTGTAAACAACATACACACCAAACTTTTTTTTTGCTCAAACATTATTCTGGGCCTATTGTCAAGCTGTATGTAAACACACTGCACTGAAGAGAGTCAAAATGTCTGACCTTTGACCTCACAGTCATTAAAGGAGCTGGCGCCTTCTCTTTTGGTACCGAGCCCACCCCCACAGGGGAAACACAGTGTTCGTCCTGGGTCAGGCTGGTACGTTCCCACAGGGCATGGCTGGCAGGGCTTGAACCCATCGCTGGAGAAATAACCAGGAGGACATTGACCTATAAGCAAACAAAAATGACCAAGAATGGATAAAAAAGGTATAAGTGCCTAGTGCGGGAAACATTAATCTATTATAAGTAGAAGGCACATTGATTAAGTCTAGTTACCTGCACATGATGTGATGTTGCGGGCCCCTGTTGGGCCATGACGGTCTCCTCCAGGACAAAGGTCACAGGCCAGCTGACCTTCACGATCCTGGAATGTTCCAGGTGGGCACTGGATGCAGCGTTCCTGCTCACCATGGTAGTATGACCCAGGCAAACATCTGACTAAGAGAGAGCAGCCAGCAGGGGGCAGCAGTGAGGAAGCTGAAATTTTGAGCTTTGTTTCTTTTGACAGATACAACATACGACTCCTTTGTGAGAAGAGTGCAGGTCTAAGACCATCTCTAGTAGATGCTCTTGTTTGCTTTTAACAGTTTGCATTTTGTTTAGAAATCTTGCATTAAGTTGCAGCAGAGAAGGGGGTTAATATAAAACAAACCCCACTCACTCTTCCGTTCTTACCACAGCGGCCGCTGTCTTTTTCTCGGCCTGGTCCACAGTTCTCCTGCCTCAGTCCAGCTTGTGGGATCTTCTGTGCCACCTCATACTCCAATCCAGCCACACGGATGAGGAAGCGCTCCTGGTTAATGGATTTTTTCAGGGCTTTAATGTACGACTTCATCTGCTGCTCCATGCGCTGCCTTTGACACATCATGTTGCAGTTTCCTACAGGGAAGAAAATAAATTTCATAAACTGCATTTACACTTTTTATGTAGGTATATAGAGCGTTTATTTTAGGTGGAGGATGTCAGACTCACCAGTTGCATCTCCTGGCTTGACCTCAGCCTCCAGCTCCAGAGTGATGCGAGTGACCTCTTTGCTTGATGGGTTACGTGCCCGACGACCTTTGGCCTTCTTAGACGAATCACACTTCAGATTAACGAACGTGACCAGGCAGTTGTTGCATGGTTGCCCACCTGAAAATTAAGTCATTATTTACACAAAGAGGGCACTTAAATGTAATTGTTTAAATTTTTTGGGAAAGACACTATTAGATTGTCAGCATACTAAATCTTTTAAATATACAGCTTGATAATTGCAATAATGGGGATTTAAAGGCATCCAGAAATGAAAATGGTCATTATTTACTCCACACATAGCATATCACATATTGTGAACGTAATATGTGCTTCTGTATTTACCATATGTGTATGCATACATGTGTGTAGATCATTGTTCAGATCAGAGCTTGTGAGCTCCAGTCCTGGAGAGTTCAGATCACTAAAAAAACTCCTGTAGGTTCCAATTAACCCTTCAGACCTTGATTAGCTTGTTCGGGTGAGTTGGATTAGGATTGAAGCAAAACTGCAGGGACCATCATATGAATTGCTCGTGCAATGATTTGGATTTAAACCTCTGATTCATGTGGATTCGTTTAGCCATGACTTCACAACCTTAAATTGCCCCTATTATGTCATTTCTAATTTCTTATAGATTAGTTGCGCCTACAGACCACGCACATGAAGTTATACCACGGAATAATGACCATTTCATGGGAGAAATAAATGTAATAGTTGAAGAAACAGAGTGTGCTGCTTCAGGAAAGGTGCGTAATCCAGGCTGCTCAAAACACATGAATGCGTTATTTTAAAATTCAAATAAATGCATTAGTGTAATGTTAAAAGGTGCTGTATGCAAGTTTTTGACTCTTATAAAGCCAAAACATAATATATGTTGGAAGACATTTATCTGAAAAAATAATGCTATAGCCAGTAATTCTACTCTGAAATGTGGATTTTGGGCAGATTCAGGATCAAGGATTGCAGGATCAGGATTGCAGTACCTATTTTAACTGCTAGGTTACAATACTACATACTGCACCTTTAATCTGTATGATCCTTCCCTCTTCTAGTTGTCGGAAAACACAACGTATTGCTGTCAAGAAATCATGTTATGTGTGTACATAGCTGTTTCTCTCAAAAATGTAATTCTACCATGAAATGTGCATTCTGGGGTGCAATGCCTTAGTTTTTGCAGTACCCATTTTAATCACTAATTAACTTAACCAAAAACTAAAATTTGCCCATATTCTACTCACCCTAATAGTGTCCATTACAACATAAGTTGGAACTCGGTGCTCAGTCAGTCAGTCAGTTATTTACTTTGTAATTTTAAAACGTAGAAATATTGTTTTACAAAAACCCATTGATCTGCTTCAGAGGACATGTGATAACCCCCAGAAGGCATATAGGTTAGTTTTACGAAGCAGGACTTGCGGATATATCAGATTTACAGAGCTTCAAAAAAATGACAGCTATTCACCAGCATTACCAAGCATGGAAGAGCCAGAATATTTTTTTTTAAAAACTCTGACTGTGTTTATCTAAAAGAAGAAAATCATATAGACCTAGAATGGCTTCGGGGTGAGTAAAATATGAGCAAATTTGATTGGCCAATGAATGACAGTTATTGAATGTTAAATTTAGGTTTATAAGTCAACATGTAATTCAAGAACTTTATGACAGTAGCTGTAAAGGGATAACTGCATATAATTAAATAAATATTTAAGACATTTTACATTTACAGAATAAAGAAATGACAGTAACAGATTGTATTCAGAGTGAATGTGTGAGTTTGTGTTTTTTTTATTATCTTCATTATTATATTTATTTTTTTCTGTAGACATTTAAATTATTTTTATACTCTTTTTGCATATAATCTCAGGTATAGGTATAGATATTCAGCATACAGCATGCTTTATAGCATTTTGTTGTCACATCTGTTTAAAGGAATGTGGAATATTTTATTTTGTCAATAAGAAAATAAATGCTTTTTATCTGATTAATATAATTGGCCAACGAATCAATTATCAAAATATTTGTTTGTTGCAGCCCTAGTTTAGAGAGACTGAATATTAGAACTGCTTCGAAACCCCAAAGGTTTCACTAAAAATGTTAGGAATGTTAACCAAAGTCTTGAGTTTGGGATGAAGTGAGTGTGCATGGTAAAGAATTTTCATTTTTGGTTAAACTATGCCTTATTATCCCAATTATTGCTGTATATGTTGCAGAACACCCTCAACAAACAGTCCTATGACCTTATTCCACAACAGGGACCATCAAAATGACATGGTACCCTTCATTTCCTGGCCCCTATGACCTCTGACCTGGCCCGATCTGTCTGCCGTTGTCCTCTGCCCTCCCCTTATGCTTCGGGTGTAGGTGGCATTTGGCGTTCTTGATCCGAAAGGACGTCGTCTGCTTCACTGGAGGAGCCTGAGTCTCTACAACCAAACAAAGACGCCTTGACATGCAGCTCAACATGATTCATATGAACTACTAGCTAACTACATTAATTCACAGCTGCTGGCTCGCTACATACAACACGCTTGATTGAAAAAAACTAAACCAGCTGGGCTGTTTGTGAACATTTAAAGCAGATTCCTGTTAGCTTTATGCTCACTTCGAACACTTATGAGGAACAGCAATTTAAGATTATAGTGTGCTGTGACAGGCATCCTAATGTGAAACAAGTTTGACATCAAAACAAACATCAGGCATGGTAAATAAGTTTCTAATTTGCCAAGCGCATCGAGTGATCAAGTAATTGAACAGCTGCGATGTATCTGTCATTATGTTTCTCGGAATCATCGACTGCAGCTGTTCAAAAGAAACGTCTCATCGCTTTCCAGGTTCTGTTTGCCGGCACTTTCAACAAAAAGGGTACAAAATAAGACCTAAATGTCTTAGAAAATTAAGCCTTTTTTGACAAATGATCAGTGAAATTGAGGGGCTTTAGAATTAAGGAAATGTTTATCGTTAACCACACGAGACCAAATTAAATAATCTGTTTGATTTTCTATTTGTTTATATGTAGAATCCTTCACACTAAAACTTTGATATATAAATAACGATAAGAAACACAATTCTAAAATGGGTAACTGGGTTGCTAGTTTATGTCCAAATGTTGGTTTATATTATATGCTTAATGGTTTATTTAACATATCTCAAAACAAGAATGAGACTACCTCTAATGTGATTACCTGTATTGAAACTTATAATAAAAAATTGCTAAATGCAATTCATCTATTTGTGGAAATTGCACACCATTAGTCGCCAAGATTCAAGGCAAGTCCTCAGTGATGAATTGAATACGCTTTTTGTGAAAAAACAAAAAAAAAAAGATAAGGTGTTATGATGGATGTATGATCTTACCTATGCAGCTCTGGATGTTGCTTGCATTTAATCTGCTCTGAGATTTACCTCGTAGAACTGGCATGCCACAGCTAACAGAATAGCTGTTGTCTGATTCTAATAAAAATAAAAATAAAATTGATCAGATCAATTGATTATCATTGAGTTGAGTGCACCAGCTTGTTAAATTAAGTATTGGTTCATACCAGAAAGGTAATGTGCTTTGGATGCACAGGTGAGAGAGCAGCTCTCTTTTTTCCCCATCTTACTGCAAGTGAGGGTGGCTTTGGGGGCCACTAGATTGGATGTACATTTCACGATCTCTGTGCAGAAATGTCAAGTACACTGAATTATGCAAATATGCACCAGAAGTGATTGGATCTAAAAGACAGTCAACTTATACAAATCTACTGTTTATAAAATAAGGCACTAATCTACAGTGTTTGGTATTTGCATTTGAACCATAAGGTTCCAGCAGCATCTGAATGGCCTCTAGGTGGCACTCTTGTCCACATACCGACACAGTCCTTCCTGTTCCAGTGCAGTTTGTAACCAGGAGGGCAGGTACACTCATAACTGCCTAGAGTGTTCACGCATCCGAATTTACAGCCACCCCGATTAATGCTGCACTCATCAATATCTAAACAACAAATCAGACAAATATAAGTGATTAACCTTTGTTATAAAAGACAATAAATATGAACATTAAACTGATTAAAATGTACTGTATACAGTACAGATAACCTTCACTTCATCCAACAATGCAGTTCACTCTACTTAACCTTTCAGTTCTGACTAGTGAATCTAACATGGCCCGAATGCTAATTAACAGATTAGACAGGTTAGCATCATCAGTACTTTCAGCTAGTTGCTCCCCAGCACTTGAACAAAAACAGTAGAAAACCTAAGCCAAACAAAACAAAACGGAAATAATTTCATTAAGCAGATGAAAAAGAAAGAAAGAAATATTCATTTTGAGAGAAGGGTTTTTCTTATGTTTCTTTAAGGAAAAAAGAGAGCTCGCTTGCTAGGCTAGTCTGGTTTTCCTTCTCTTTGTCGTTCTTTTGTTCCCCATCAGATTTAAACCGGCTCCAGGCTAAACCTTTGACTTTCACATTTACTTTCCCTGTTTGGATCCCGAGCCTTCATTAATCTAAAGAGCGAGGAAGGGGACGGCGGAAGAGAAAACCAATGTTAGATTGGCACTTCAGTTAACCTCTTGTAGTTACAGATTTTGGCCAAAGTCCCTTTTCAGTCCACTTTATGACACCCTCGGGCAGGTTCTTTCAAGTCGTGAGTCTAGCTCCGATCTACTTGAATGGAGAAAGACCTAAAGTATCCATGCTCTTTGACTGTAAACTCTGCAACTGTCAATTCTGACTTGAGACCTTTTGCAGCTTTAAGGCCCTGGTATACTTCAGGCAAAACCGAAACACAAACTAGTATGACGTCATTTTGAATAAACTCCAGAAACGAACTCCTTTTGATTTTAAAGCAGTCTGGCGAATGGTAAACGTCATCAAACCACCATTGGTCCGTACTGATGTTTTGCTCGGGAAATCCTCTCCGGTTTAGTTCATCAAGGTCAGCTGCACGTAAACACATAAACATGCTGGAGAGCTGCTTTATATCAGAAATTGAAGTTGTAAACCAATGCAAATGTATTTAAAACTTCTTTTATCCCTGAGCCAAGAACAAACTTCGCTCTTCCTGGCAGATAAGCTATCAATGGGAAACCGCTGACCATTCTCTGGAAACAAAAGAGAGAACTCCATAAATCTGGGTGTTATCTAAGTACTAACAGACAAAGAGATGCATTCATTATTTCTGGTCCTCTTGACAATAGTTAAATACATTCTATGAGTCTTCAAATGCTCAATCAGCCCTGAAACAAGGTTCACTGATGCAGCTTATTCTTATACTTGAAGAAACTATTTCACTGACATGATAACCATGAATTTTAGCACTGGCTTTCACTGAAATTGGATATATTACAAGACTTTCATTAGATTTTCCTGGACATCCAAACGTAACAAGTACCCATTATTTTAAAGATATGCCTGAAACATTTAGGTTTAGGTTACAATTAGTGCCTTATCCACCATAACATAATGTGCAAGGCTTCCACTGTCATTCACCTAAAGTTATTTTACCTTTACTAAACAGTCTCTTATGGTGCTTTATATTGCAAACTATTATCATAATCACAAACACACTGGTTTGTACCATCTAGTGTGCTTCTAATGAATCGGAAGTTTCGCACATTCAAAGAAAATAGCTCGGTAAGGTGGATACAAACCTCAGAATAACCTTTACAGATTTGTTTAGGGTCCCGATTGCTGCTAGAGGAAACTGGAGAGCATTTATATAGGAAAGTATCAGTTTTCATTGGACGTGTGTGCCCAAAGTCCTACCAAGAAGAGCTGGTGGGTTTACCAGCATGGGTTTTCTATTAGACCCTTCTTTACTGCAAAGGAAATGGACATTGTTCTTGTAATACTGAAACTCCCATAATGCATGCCTTACCTCCACAGTGAGCAACGCCGTAGATGACGTAACCTTTGTGGCAGTAGCACTGGAAACTTCCAGGTGAGTTCACACAAGTGTGGTCACACGCCCGGTCGAATGAGCACTCATCTATATCTACAGAAACAGGAAACACACACACACATTTATTCATATGAGAACTACTGAATTCACACTATACTGTGGAAAAAAGGTTTTTACAATGAACAATATCATGTGGTGCTTGATCTGACGTCAATAATTTCAGTGGAATCCCCAATTAGGTCTTAATAAACCTTCTGCTATTCATTAACACACATTACCTGGTTAGAGCTGAGGTATTTAAACCCCTCATCTTTATTTCCTCAGGACATATGGAAATGATTTAGCCTTAAATGCTCCCCAGTCTGCCATATTACGGAATGCGTCGTAACTTAAGACCGTTTCGGGTCGGTTTCTGGATTCTTTTGACTGCCACCTCACTCATTACTGCAGAAGGTCTCTGTACACCTCATCTCTGTCTGGGTGCATCTCATGGGAACCAACTGTCCAGCTCATATTTCAACCTTAACATTTTTAGCACGTTTTCTAATTTTAGCTTTGTGTTTTCATCAACACTTTCTGATAATTCTCTGATAATTCTCATTACTGTTGACAAGTACTTCTGTGTCTGTTCGTTTTTTACTATTTGTATGTGAAGGAGCTTTTAGCATTTTGGTTGTTCAGTTCAGGCCACATCGTCCTCAGGTTACCTCCAAGTGTGGTATCAAGAAGCAGATACATTAGTCAGGCTTTGAGAAAGCACAGCTCCGTAAATGAAGGTTACACAATCAATACACGCCCCAGAAACTCTTGTTCAATCTAACAAATCACCCTGCTGATGTCTGCACTGTTTCTTGCCTTTGGGAAACATCAGTTCTAGGATTGGATCTGAGTGCAGTGGGGGGGATATCACTCAATGCCTCAGCGGGAGAATAACACTGAAGGACTTTATAGACCCCAGAGACAACAATGAATAACCCGACACACATCCTCTGATACTCACGAGTCTCAACACTGCTTGGATTTAGTGTAAAAAGCCAGGTTATCTTTTAAAAGATAATTGAAAGCAAAACAACCTGCAGACAGCTAAAATATATTCTAGTAAAAATATCTGAACATTCATAACCCTTTGATGCTGTTTGGTCATTTTTTTATATTTTTGGACAGTAATGAGAGATGTTGATCCATGATCATGTCTTACTTGGTAAAATCACAGTGACCTTTCTTGAACAATGATGTAACTTGCTGATTAACCAACACAGTATAATGCATTGTTCTGGAAACTAACTAGCTTGTCACAAGAGTTTCCTGAAAAACGGTCGCATCGCCATCGTTTAAACCACATTGGTTTAACAACATAGGGCCATTGTTAATGATGTCACATGCATGTGGTGGAGGAATAACTTCTGCTATTAAACTGATTAGAGATCAGTTGCTTCAAGATGCTTCTGTATTGAACATGACACAAATTGACTAATTTACTATTGTTGATCACTGTAATTTTGCTTTATTTCATCTTTGAATCATCTTTGACAAGATTAAACAAAATTTTCATGTAAAGGCATTTGGTTATTGAATTTAGAGATGTAATTTTCTAGCCCTATTTAGTTTAAATAAAATCTGGACAATCAAATTAACAATAATCACTAGAAATGTCCCACACACACACAATAAAATAAATAAATCATGGACTTAATTCAAGCTGCCAATTTATCAGAGTTTGATAAAGGACAAATTGTGATGGCATGGCACCTTGAAATGTCTTGTAAACGGCACACCTTGTGGGTTGTTCATTATGGGGCAGACACAGGTGGTGTTATTCTGTAAGCAGTGTTTTCTTGGAACTCTTTAGGCCCCATTATCCCAACAGCAAAATCCCTGACAGCTGTCATATATCTGATATCATATATCATTGCATTCCATTACAATCTTTCCACTGATGTATAGCTTGCTAGGATAGGACAATATTTGGCCAAAATTTAACTATTTAAAAACCTGAAAAGGTAAGGGTAAAAAAAAAAAAAAAAAAAAAAGAAATCCCCTTTTAAGTTTACATGTTATGTCCTTAGCATATTACTAATCAAAAATAGGTTTTGATACAAAATATCTTCATGGAACATGGTCATGAAGGAAAATCATGACCAGTTTCAGCAATTAAAATAGAGTGCTAAATAAAATATTATTTGCCAACTACCCAATTATAATCTTACCTCATATTTAAAGCAACAGGTTTTAAATATAAAAAAAGGATTTTATATTGAAGGTCAGGATCTGTTGCTAAGATGCCATGAATGTATTTTTAGAGTGTTTGGGCGTTAGTGTGCAGGCCTGACAGCAGGTATGTGTACGTGCAGAGCTGCATTCTCTCATTCTTTTATTTAAGTTATTTGTGGGCATTGTGGAAAAAAAACCTTTTTTTCATTTGTATTGAATTGTAACAGAAAGGGAAAAATTAGGGGGGGTTATTTATATTAGAAATATTCACAAGATTCTCTACAGAATAAGTGAGTGCTGCTTGTCCATGCAATACACTGCCATGATGTCAAGAGATTGTAAGGTTGTTGCTATGCAGTTGCTAGAGTGATGTCATATTTATTCATGTGGTACTTTATACAATACATATTGTTTTAAAGCGGCTTTACAATAATTTAGTGTCAATGCAAAGGTCATTAGTTATCAAAAAAAACTCAATTCCGCTATAAACAATGCAGTAGTGTTGTTCTTCAGCTCAGTTCAACGTTGGTTCAATTCAGTTTAATAATATTTTATTGTTGCAACAACATTTTACGTATGAGTTTAACAATTATAAAAACAAATCTGATCCAGCTATAAAGCAGCTCTACAGAAGACAACTGTTTTATCATCCAGCTTCATTCATTCATTCGTTTTTTTCATATAATAGTGTCCTAAAAACAATAATTTTATTCAATGTTATGTAGATATTTTAGTGTGTATGGGTGTATTTAGTGTTTTTTGTTTTTAAATGATAAAATCATGATTTGAAAAAATTTGTATAAATAAATAAACAAATATATTTTCCAATTGTAAATTCCAATTTCATTATCAGTAATTCTTTTATGGTTTGCCAGTACAAATATTTTAAATAATTAAACAGTTACTTAAGAGGTAATATCACTAATTATTAATTACTCAATTACTATTATTTTTCAGTGAAATATATTTATAATATATGATATATATATATATATATATATATATATATTTTTTTTTTTTTTTATATATATATATTTATATATTTTTTTATTTATTTATTATTATTTTTTTATGGGATTGTATGGTACTAAATTATATTTAAAAACTAGTATGACTATTTATTCTTAAACACTTGATTTGAACCATGGCACTTTTTAAACATTTTTGATCTTACGGTTAGTGCGTCATTGTTTTATTGTATCTTCATTCAATTCAGCTTTAAGCAGCCCTATACAGAAAACAACAGTGTCATAATTTAGCTCAGTTTTCTTTTAGTCTAATATTGTCAGTAACATGTCTCGGATCATTGCTATTATTTTAGCTTTCAAGTGTAATTCTGTGGGATTAGTTTTATCATCCGCTTGACGAGAATCGTAAGTCTGATCACTTTGATAAATAATAGCAAACAAATCTCGGCATGATTTGAGAGATACAAGCTGACACCTCCCAAAACAGAGTATATGCAAAAGTAAATGGCCCCTAACAGAACAACAAGTGAGATATTCTGACTTTTTCACCCCTATAGAGCCGGGCATGCAGGTCCCACTTAATCTCACAGCTTTAAACAATGGCAGAATACTGGGGATCTGATAACACCTCCCCCTAAACACACCTCAGAAAGCTCTTAAGAGAGCCAGGAATGTCTCCAGGCTTTCAGAGAGGTGTTGAAGGACGCGTCCCGTTGCTGAGCTGATGACAGCAGGGCAACACTGAGGCTGTTAATCCTGAGATAGAACCTTAGCCTCAGCACTCACTCAACGCCAGCGTCTCGCTTGCAGACCACTACACAGTCTGATTTAGTTTTAAATAATACAAAAGTAATAATTAATACACTCTAAGATACTTAACATTAAGTAATATTATATATAAGTCTTTTTTAGTGCTGCTTTACAGCTAAATTTGAATTTGTCTTATATTTGATAAAGTTTCTATCATTGATTCTTCTGTTTTCCTGTCTATCAACATTAAGCTGCTTTGAAATGATCTGTATTGTAACTTGACTAGATAACGTGTTTAAGTCATTTGTACAAACTCACAAAACCAAGCATGAGCAAAACAGCGCTGAAAATCTCCAGTATAAAGCAGCCATACTTCTCTACTCCAATTCTGAAGTCTATTGTAGAAGAGAGCAAAAGGTCATAAATTATTTTATCATTTGACATTCTGCCATTCCTTACAACAATGGTTATGACATTTTAGCTGATAGGAGGAGATGCCTACGCTTCTGCCAAAGTGCTGAGCAAAGACTGTTCCCACACTCAGCCCATAGAACAGATAGATCTATCTATCTATCTATCTATCTATTACATTGTATTTAAATTATATTGAAATGTTTTATACACTGCTGCTCATAAAACGGGATGAATATGAAATGACAAAAGTGACTTATTAAAACTACATAACCAGGGTCTGCAGCATTTTCAAAAATGTCAGTTTTCGAGGGTAGAAAATGCCAGATTAGTGTAAACGATAGGAAAAGTAGCAGAAGTTATGCGTTTTAAAACGAAAATTAGAGTAAATGGGGTTTAGATAAGCAACATATCTTTTAACTAAAAGCATCCTCCCTTAATGGATAGAGTCGGACCTGTAACCCAAAGGTCGTGGGTTCCAGTCCAAGGTCTGGCAGGGATTGTGTGGGGTTGTTGAATAACCAGCGCTCTCTCCACCTTCAATGAGACCCTTAAACAAGGCACCGTTTCCCCAACTGCTCCCCTGGCGCTGCAGCAATGGCTGCCCACTGCTCCGGGTGTGTTCACAGTGTGTGTGTGCGTGGTTGATCACTTCTCACTGCTGTGTGTGTGCACTTGGATGGGTTAAATGCAGAGCACTAATTCCTAGTATGGGAAACCCATACCTGGCCACATGTCACGTCCTTTCCTTCCTTTCCTAATGGGTAAGTCCGCCCCTGACCAAATGTACCCACATTTATAGATTCAACCATATATATGTATTTAATTAAAATACACTACATCATGGAAGCTAAATACGAGTGTTGTGTGCAGATATGGTGGAACTGATGTTGTAATGATATCAACAGTATGCTGTAGTGAGAAACCCAACAGACTAAGATCAAACCATTGTTTCCAGAAATACTCCCAGGCCTGTTGTGATTGATGAGAGCGTTTTAAACACCAGCGAGGGACTGGAGGTGAGCGTTTATAAGACCGGCGTTACCTTAAATGTTTCCACTGGGATGACCAAACTAAACTAATAAACCCAGCTACATCAGAAACAGTCAGTGTTCAGCAGCATACAAACAGTCCAGAACTCAACAACCTCTTCTGCATTATTGTCTTGTTTTCTAAATGTTCTTCACAGGTTTATGCTTTAACATAAAGACACTGCCACTGCTTAGTTTACCTTGGCAAGTCCTCTCATTGGTCAGAAGTTTATATCCCTTCTTACAGCTGCATTCAAAGCTGCCGACTGTGTTTCTGCACACATGATCACAGCCGCCGTTGTTCATGCGGCATTCATCTATGTCTGTAACGAGAGAGAGAGAAAGTTTGAGCAGATACACATGCGCTGGATTAGTGCTGTTCCCTTCAGTTCACCATGATTCAAACCAGCAGCGGAGCATACATGTGAAATAATCAAAAGGTAAAAGGGGTGACTGACCGTAAATATGTCAGATTTGTCTGGGCTTAAACTATCAGCTTACTGTTCAAATCAGAGGAAGAGAGAGAGAAAGAAAAGGAAAAAAGACTGGAAAGTTGTTCTTTTATATAGAAGCATTACAGAAATGTACACAATTTGGGGAACATTACAAAATAAAAACCTTTTCACATTTTTAAGAAAAATAAACTTCAGTTTGCAGCATAAAAATAATGCATAAATACAAAATACTTCAAATTATTTCACTTTTCATACATTTTTTTTATTTATAACCTTTTTTTAAATTTAAATCCTTTTAATATACAGAGTAAGAATAATAAATTACAGAAAATAGCTTAACAGTAACAGCCACATAAATCACATAATTTAGCTCTTGATTTTTAAAAGCAACTATTAAAAGTCATTTCATGCCATCAGAAAATTAAAACATGTTTTACTCCTAATTAATTTCAATGTAGAACTTACCTTGACCGCAGACTTAATTAAACATAAACAAAGTGTTTGTCATTTCATAAAAGGCAGACTCTGCTTGAATCCTGGGAAACTTAAGTGTTTTAAATATTGTTAATTTCCTTTCAGTCACCAGAAAACGCCTAGCGCCTATCACTATCCTTTGAGCTCCAAGTATTTAAGAAGAGAAGTGAAACAAGAAATGAGGAGGGAATATAGAGAAAGGAGCAAATGTGGAGTGAATGTGCGACAGGAGGAAGTTATTCAGGATCGAGGCTCGTTCTTTCGGAATCGGGGATCAATATATCATCAGCTTGTCCTGCTTTCCACAGGCTTTGATTGAGCTGCACTGGATGTTTCTGATTAGGGCTGAATCATCTGAGTAAATGGGGCGTTCATCTCATAGAGAGGCTGCATCATCTGGAGAAAATAACGGCATTAGGAGCAGAAGAAACTCTCGCTCTGGGTCTGAAGGAGGCTCTGTGTCTTCTCGTGCCAGTGCTGTCTGGGGATGTTTTTCTTTGGTTCTTCTACAGCAGAACTAATAAAACTCAATGTTCTTTTATCACTCTTGTTAGCGTAACGTTATGAGTGCTAGAGGCGACACAGGCTCCCAGTCTTGGCTGCACATACCTTCAAGTCTGCACTTCCAGTTGCTCTTCACCTTTTCGGAAACTCTTATTCTTCGTGAAACCCTTTTGTGCACTCTTGTCTGTTTTTCATGCTTTACATTCTTCAGAAGCAGTCATTGATTTATGTCCACTCTTTCTGACATTTTTTTGGGCTACAATATATCTTTATATACATATATACATTGAAGACAATAAGTATTTGATCACCCTGTGATTTTGCAAGTTCTCTTGTTTAGAAATCATGGAGGGTTCTACAATTTTCAGCATAGGTGCATTTACACTGTGAGAGACAGAAAAATCACATTATATGATTTTTTAACAATTTATTTGGGAATTACTGTGTCAAATAAGTATTTGATCACTTTTCTTATCAGACAGATTTCTGACCCTCAAAGACCTGTTATTTTGCTTTTAAATAGTCCAGCTAAACTCTGCTCATGATTCTACATTAGTAGGACCTGTTTGAGGTCATTAGCTGTCATAAAGACACCTGTGCACCCCACAATCAGCCAAAGTCTAAGTAAAAACATGAGCAAAACCAAAGAGCTGTCAAAAGACACAAGAGACAAAATTGTAGACCTTCACAAAGCTGCAAAGAGCTACGGGGCAATTGCCAAGCAGGGGTGCGTTTCCCAAAGGCATAGTTAGCCTACTATGGTCGCAAGTTCTGTCGTTACCAGCATAGTTCAACGATTCAGTGTTTCCCGAAAGCATAGTTCAAACGAACATTCGCAGTCATCGTCACAAACGTACATGGCTGGAACTACAAATTTGGACCTGTGGTTAGAAGCATAGTTTATTGTTAGTAAGATATATGAATTATTGTTACTAAGAATATGTTCTTGGGCACAAGAAGCAAACTAACATGCATTACTATCTTTATCTTCCATTCTATCTAAATATAAAAAGCGATTTAA
>JAUCMT010000035.1:1118429-1165760 GCA_032357475.1 Enteromius thamalakanensis
ACGCAGGTTAAGCCCGCCTCCCAGAAGGCGGGTAGTAAGGTAGCTTGGCCAGACTAAGCTCCTATGAGCTTTATAGTTGCGGATGCCAGGCTAGCATTTGCACTGTGAAAGACAGAAACTAAAAATAAAAATACGGAAATCACATGTATGATTTTTTAACAATTTATTTGGGAATTTATTTGGGAATATTCGCAGTATAATAGTTATTTGGGAGGGAATAGGGAATAGTTATTTGGGAATAATAACGCAGAGTAAGTCTAATTGGATAAGGCATGTTTAAACACACTGTAAAATATACAGCGATGTACAATATGCACTGCAGTGATACATCAAGAATATCTAATAACTTTCTTTGCAGCTGAAACCTTAGTGGAGTGGCACATGGAGCCTAAGCTTTATTGTTATGATCAATATAATAGATTTGTCTAATCTTGCTGGAGGTAAACCATAGTATAAATGGCATACCAGATTCCCTACCAATAGAAACCATTGCAAAAAAAAAAGTACCTTCATACCAACCAGCACTAAAACAGGGGTGAACTGCAAAGCTTGGCAAAAGCTTAACTGCTATCTCTGATGGAGACTGTGATGCTATTTCGGGAATTTTTGCTCTGTGTTAAATACTTTTTCTTGTTATTTATAATTTTCTGTGGCTGAAATGCTTTTCTAGATTGCTTAAAAAACATAATCCGATGGGCTTCAGAAAGTTCACAGCAGGTTACAGCTGGCGATTAAAACCTTTTAACCAATTTAATTGTCATTTAAATGAAAAACGAATGATTCCAGAACGCATCTCCCTTCTTTGAATGTAAAGTACATTGTGCAAGTAAGTACACTGTACTCTGTGCAAGTACACTGTGTTATTTTATATGCATATTCACCAGGTAAAATATTCTAATTTAGCCATATTATAATTGGTTCATAACTGCCCCCCCCCCCCCCTCCCTCCCCCTTTCATATGCTAATAGGAACAAACAGCCATTACCATAATGTTTCTCTGACAGGGTATTTCTTGATGCAAGGAGACATTTCAAATTCCCAAGCTGCTTTTGCTTGTCTGCAAAGTGGTCAGTTCTCACAGTGCTCTGGGCGTCTGCTGTTTAGCATTAGCACGGCAGTATTCCTCTAGGATCGTGTTGGATCTGCGTGGAAGGTGTGAGGAGTCCTGAATTGTGTGCGTTATCAGACAGACAACCTGAATCAACCCGCTCCACAGCGGCAGCTTTCATTCCCATTCTCACATTTTGATGATAAGCTCTGTAGTGACATCCGTCAAGGGATCCTGGACCCTGTCTGAGTATGTAAGCGTGTCTGAATGCGTGTGCGTGAGTACTGTGGACTCTCGTCTCAACGGACGGCAGTTCTGAGAGAGACCGACATACTGGTGTCACCGCGTTGTCAGATCCTCACGTATGCATTTACACACACTCCTTCGCATGCGCACACACAATGACACCAGAGACATCACAGAGACCGTTGTCAGAGCAATATACGGGTGAGATAATGTAGGTTGGGCAGCAGAAAGCACACCGGGGAGAGTTTGGTTCAAATTGAGGACAGCAAACAAATCAGAGCTGAGCCGAGTGCATTACCACACCTGGGGTTTGAGAGATATGAAGAGCGTCCCTCAGTTAATATGTATGCCATCCACCTGTTATGTTTGAGACAGGGTTTCCTGTTGTCCTACCTGATGTACACGTCACCAGGGATTTGTAACCCCTAGATAGACTTGCTTCAACCCACCAGATAATTATGAGAAAGTGGCAATCCTGCTTACTGGGGAAGGACAGATGGCTGCGGTATCAGCAGAATATGGCTCTGACTGTCACACTGAACCATGATCCAAGACAATATTGCGTTCGCTTGTACTAACCTATAATGAATTAGCTCGCAAATACACATCCCCATGGTAAACGTTAGTCATTCAGACAACATTATCACTTGGTCCAACGAATCGGCTCGAAGATAAATATGATTACGGCGTCCTCAGTGAATTTATTATGGGGTGTATTTATGTGATTTTAAGGGTTGCGCGCGGTATAGCCTACAAAATGAATATCCTTTGAGAGAAAGAACGAGCGGGAGAATGCGTCTGCCTGCTCGGTTGGAGTCTACTATGGTCTGGTCATGTGTGAACTGGACTGGAAACTGCTGTTTCTGAGTCACCCGCATTACGTAACCTGCAGACAACTAACATTTTGTTCAAAAAAATATATATTCGGGGTGGTACCAGGGAGGATGCAAGTGGTACTTGCTGCGATGCTCAAAATGTCTCCCGGTTTCAGTCAAAACACATTACTGCTGTGTAGCACCAGTGCTGAGCTGTATTTAATATATTCTAATTGTTTTTTGCTGAAACCACAGCGGATGTTTCATGACAAACTTAGAGCAGGCTTTTGAATTATTGATGCCAGGGCGCTGGAAGGTATCGATAAACATCTGACTGATCTGGTCATTACATGACAGTGCTGAGTTACAGTAATGCACACAGCTTCAGTCGCTTGGGACCATCTCTTGACCTCTGCGAAGCTGATTCGGGAGATGCAGCTCGTCTGAGCTGGAAGCCCAGCCTGTAAGCAGAACAGTCATGGGATAAAACTCCCGCCTCTCGTGGCATTCCACGTGAACCCCAGGACTCACTTCCATGCTGAGACTAAATCTATTAGCCTCATATTTGAGAGACAGTATATAGGACTTTTCATACCTTAAATAGTTAACTCTTGGTTAATGTAAACCCAGAGGTTATCCTGTTTTACATTTCTTACTTTACCCAGGGTTAACCATTAATCTTGGGTACCCTGTTAAAAAAACTGCTGGTCAGGTATGCTCTGAAGCATTGCAACTGGTTTAAGTTGGTTCTGAGCTTATTATAAACAGGCTATGAGCTGGTCCTGAGAATGAGTTAGTTGCTCAGCAGGGGTGATTCTATGATTTTAATTTTAGGGGCTTCTGTCCCCTATGAGTGTATAATAATAAAAATAACTAAATAAATAAAATAGGTAGTTATTGCAGTAACAAGATTTTACTGTTTGTATTTCTAGTAAAACCTCTTTGCCATAAGCACCTTAAAGGTGTCTTGTTAAATACAACAAATATGTTTGGAAGTGTGTGCACACATCCATCTTATAATGATAACAAGCTTAATCTACAGAGGAAGTGAGAATAACTGAAGTGAGAATAGCTATGAGGGAAATGCAAGTCTTGTATTTTGTCCATGGCCGTTTTGTTCATGCTTAATAATAATTGTAATATAAACACCTTCATTATTTGACACTTTCATTAATAAACACTTTCATTATGGCTTTTGCCTCTAGTAATCACCAATTAAAAAAACTATTAAATAATAAATTAAATATTCCTCGGTAAAATTAACAAAATACAACAAATTATTTTGTGGCAATTCTACTCTGACTCTGAGCCAGCCAGACTCTGTCTCTCGTAATGGTCATCTAAATGTAATGCATGAGAAGGCATTCATTTAACGTTAACCATTACTAACAGCAAGTTTTACACAGCTAATATGTATTAATAATAATATGTATTGTGCTAATATTATTAACCAGGGATATATTAAATTAACAAAAAAGTCATAGCATAGATTTACATTTTAGAAATGTTTTATATTTGGTAAAATATATTTATATATGTATGTTTTTGGTATATTTAATATTTTGCACTATTTCTAAGTCACTAATTATGGTGGCAGAGAAAGCTCAGTGCACTTTAAACTTCAGAAAACACATGCAAACAGATAAAAACACATACAAACTGAAAAAAACAGCAACACATTAAGAAAACATCTTCATCAGTTTGACAACACTGTGACGTTGTGAGAATTTGCAGTGTGTTTTTTTTTTTTTTGCGTGTGTTTTTTTCTGTTTGTATGTGTTTACTTAAGTTTTCAGTGCGTTGAGCTCTCTCAACCACCGTAACTAATCAAATAAACAATACTGTGACATTCATCATGTGACATTCATCAAGTGTCTCTAAAGCAGCTCTGTATTTTCAAATCATGGATTAAAAGAAGTGTCAATAGCTCTCTAACTATCAGACCATGTGCGCTGTCCAACCCAGTACAAACCTGAAAATATGATACTAGCTCGTTACCATAAAGACCTCCTCTTCCTCTCCCCCCACTCACTGTCTGCACAATTTCTTAACTACCTCAGCCAGTCCTGGATGTGCCGGCAGAAAATTAATATGTCAACCATGTACGCCTTTTCTTTGTATTTATAGAAACAACCTCTGGGGCCTCTCTGGTTTTAGGTGATTTCATTAGTCCTTTGTGCGTCTTAGGCTGGCAGCCTGTAGGGGGAAACCAATTACTTATTTTTGGACAGCACCTGGATGGCAGGATGTGGGATGACAGAAGACAGAGGAAGCTAGGAAGATGAGCGATTCGAGCAGTCTGCTGAAATAGGAGCGACTACACAGACGATTAGAAGCACAGTTTGATGTAACCGCTCATGCTCGCTGTATCTGCACATCTGACTTCAAGCTATTAGCAGCATACCATCAATTTCCAAAGAAAACAGTGAGGCAGTAAGATTGAGCGAATAATTTTAATTGAGAGATTTTTCATGCCATTTAAACAATTCAGGTTTAAAATAAAAAATGCGGTATGCTTTTTTTTTTGCAGGTATGCAGGTTTTTGTTTTGGACATCAGCTACAACAAGATTAGTATAGAGTGTTTCTAATTCATCATTAGCCAAATCCGATTCATGCACACATGGCTGTCTTAGGTCATTTGCTTAAATAAAGCTTATGGGTAAGCTAGGCTAGTTAAATGAGCTCTAGGCCATCCCAGTCTGAGGATGCATTATGAGACTGGACACAAGCAATGTAAACCTTACAGTCAAGCCATCCAGGTACCTATAATGAGTCAGTGCATTAGCATCGCTCTATTGAACTGGGCCAGAAACACAGAGATAGCACACACACTCATGCACCATTAGCATGGCTCTGCACAGCGGAGGTAAGTCTTGACAAGTAGGCAATCGCATTGTCACAACAGAAGGAAGTTATACACGTTTGCAGCTTTTGTATTACTTTTGAAGTTGTAAAAACAGATTATTTCTCATTTAATTAAACATGTTATCAGTAGTTTCTGTGTAACTGTTGTTGATTTATAATATCTGAGCAAAAATTGTTGTGGGCAAAATGTCAACCTTTATTCTATTTTTGATAATGCCACGTAATCCAATTCCAATGTTTACTTACTGGACACCCTGATTTTGTTACACACAATGTAAGGATACACTATTTGTACAAATCAAAGCGTATATACTGTATACAAGTACAAGATGTGTCTTTCCATTGTGACTGACAAAAAAGGTAATTGCAACTTTTTATCTCACAGTTTATAACTTGCAATTGCGAGAAAAAAGTCAGAATTGCGAAATAAATAAGGGGCAATTACCTTTTTTATTTGTTTTATTCAGGGGCCGAAATAATGCACTGAAAATAACTTCTTGATCAGCAAACCATCACATAGAATGATTTTTGAAGGATCTTGTGACACTTAAGACTGTAGTAATGACGCTGAAAATGTAGCTCTGTATCACTGGAGTAAAATATGCATATTTAAAATGTATTAACATAGAAAAAAGAGCTTTTATATTGACCCCAAACTTTTGAACAATATGTTTTCATATCTATTGTTTCTCAGATGATGTGTATCTGTGTCTGTGTATTAGTATACTCTTACACTTCTTGGAAAAACAACACTTGGACTCAATACAAATGGCACCTCTCACATCAGATACTGTCAAAACCTTGTCACAGTGTTAGCAGATTTAAGCAGTTGCTGTCCTTCCTAAACTATTTATTTACTTGTCATGGCACTGCCAGACTGTTCAAGCCCTGTACAATTATTCCTTTTTTTTGCCATCACAAAAAAAAAAAAAAAACATGCCAATCCAGTCCTCTAATCAGTAGAGCTCTCCTGATATTTTAAAAGCCTTGTAAGAGGAATCCAAATTGCTAAATTACGCCTACACTCACACCTGCAAGGGCAGAGAAAAGTCGGTGAGTGCATCGGTTTTCAAATTTTCTTTGAGAAAAAATCTTTCAGCAATAAGACAAGCTGGGATTGATTGATTTGGTGACATTTCTGAAAATGAACTAAGAGCCTCACAGACAGATTTTCTTTCTTTGTCTTGTCTGCGTTTAATACAAGAATTGGTCTTGACAGAGAGCTCAGATGCACAAAACTTCAAAGGGATTGATCGCACAAAAATACAATTCTGTCGTCATGTACGGAGGCAAGAGTAAAATATAGTAAAATGTAAACAAAAGTCTTTAATAATGCAAACAAAACGTGGAGCAGTATCCAATAACTTCTAACATACATTAAGACACAGACATTAGGGTTGACGCACGATCAGGAACAGAAAAGACATGGGTTTTATACAGACACTAATTGACAGACACACCTGAACGAAATACATAATCAACTGAAACTAGGTCAAACAAGCACATGGGAGCACACAGAGCACATGGGGAAGGAAAACAAAACATCACATGACAAAACAAACAAGCAAAACACACTCAGGATGTTACAGTACTTGATGAAAATTTTTTTTTACTCTTTTGCATAAATTAGAAGATAATGTTGAATATTTGCTCCAAAAATGAAAAAGAAAACGCTGTAGCTTTCTTTTCAGGCACTAATATGTATCTTGGATTTTTACAATCTGGATTTTCACTCCTGTCCTGTCCCACTCCCAGACCAAAGTTTAAAAAATAATCCCGTCCCATTCCGCTCCTGGTAAAATGACTCCCACTCCCATCCCGCTCCTGTTTAAAATGACTCCCACTCCTGTACCGCTCCCATATATACACAAAAAGATGGCTTCTTGGACGGCTGGGTCGTGTAGTTATTTTTTTATTGCGTTACACTGAAGGCATATTAAAAGGAAACTACAAAATGGTGCATGATTTACTTTTTTGTCTTTCCTATTGGTTGATTCCCGCTCCTGTCTGCATGGGATTGCCGAAAAAATGTCAGCCTCTAGCGTGGATCTGGTGCATGGAACTTATGCTGCATATAAACTCTCTGAGGAGAGGTAGAAAAAGTGAGCAAAAGTTGCATAGGAGCTATAGAGTTAAAGAACTGCACAGCTATATTTTTTTGAAAGATGATTACAATAGATGACAACAAAGAAGCAAGGACAGTGGGCTGTGCATATGCATCACGCTCATGTATTCCCACACACCAATTTTGCACTTAAAACCATTTTGTAATTCCAATGTCAAGCACTCCGCATCATAGAAATCAACAAAGTGTTTGTCTGCGTGCGTCATGCATGTACGCCTATGATGGGCTCATCAGGAACTTCGGTGGCCATGTTTTTATTGTGGTCCCCCTCTGCAACAGTGGGCTTACTGTTTAATGAGAGCACCTTTGGGCCATGGTGAAAGGCCAAGAGGCTTTGTAATTATTGTGATTACAGTGAGTGGCAATCAGGGGCCAACCTGTCATCTCTCTTCACCTCCACAACACCAGCACTGCAGGGGGGATCTCCAGGACACACGCATGAGTGTGCTTTCATGTTCTTCGAAGCGCGCGCGTGTGTAAGTGTGGGAACAGTTTTGTGCTGGCCACAGCAGCATCTGTCAATTTGTACGAGTTGTCAAAATGACAACTACACGCACACTCATACACACACCCCTTATTAATTAGCTCATTCTTCATGTCATACAGTACTAACTGTGTCACATCCATTTCTATTAGCTCAAACGGCTTGACAGGCAGCAGGATTTACCTATAATAGCCATTGGGGTGCTGGCTTATTAGTGTGTTTCATTAGTGGTGCTTGCTATTGCAGACATCACTATTGATATTGCTCAAGCTTGCAGTTAAGGATTCGACAGAAGAAGAAAAAAACACCTCCAAGAATTAAAGTAATGTAATAAAGTAATAGCAGGGTACAAATTAAATTATGGGGAATACTGAGAAGATGTGTGTTATTACTATTCTAAGAAACCATATTTTTCTCTGTGTGGATGATGAAATGGGTAAAATGCAGTAGAATTAGCAGGTAAGTTAGGGATTTTTCATCAAGCTCTTAAACTCTGAATTAATGCATTAATTGCATTAAGCTGTAATCATGATTTCAGTTTATTTCAATCAGCCATGTTAATGCTAGTCATCCAGAGCACTCAGTACCTTAGCTACTAATGACCTGTTATGCTACAGCATTGTGGCAGGAAGCTTTGCAAAGGCAAGCACCTACAACCACCTTGGACATTTTCTTCAGACAATGTTAAAAATCTAGTTACTCAGTACATCTACATGTGGAGCAAGGGAGACACTTATGAAAAAATGAATATTAATGCATCAGAGTGGTTCCTCATTAGCGCATATTCAAAAAGGAGAAGGCGTACTCATAAAGGTAATGTAAGGTTATGGAGTTAATTCATCAAGTGCAGTCTTGTACCTCGAGTTGACACTGTCATTTACATTACCCTCATAACAATGAAGAAGACAGAGAGTCTTCAGCTTCTTTTATTTTGGCTTGGGGCTTCCTGCAGGTTGGTCACACAACTACTCAAACTACCTAAACAAAATGAGCCCCGAGCCTGCATTTTGGTACAAAATCAAACAATTCACACAATTCATATTTACAATTCACACAATTCATATTTACACCTAAAACATTCATTTTAACCCTTTTGATATTCTAATACTTAATCTAGTCTGTTTTTCATGCACTGTAGATGCATGCACTGTTTACAAATGTTGCTTTCTAATGTCTACTGCAAGGATTTCTAATAGAGCATTTAGTTACATGGCATTTATGGCCATTGAGATAAATGGAAATGCTAACAGATAACTCTCTCCTGTTGTATTGGACCTCATTGACCCATAATAAGGTCCATTACCCCTCCGAGCCTATGCTAAATTTCTTCTATAACGGTTTCTTTTTCACCATGTTCTTTGAAGCAGATTAATCAAATCCATGCATTTATAACTAATGGCAAGCACAAGTGGTGTGGGCTGTTGAACCTCTGGGCTTGTCATGCAAATGGATACAAATTAGACTTGAAACACCCAAATAACAAACCTAATGTTCACGCAAAGCTAATCAAATAGTTACGTTCAGGGATGTTTTCGGTTTCTTAAAAGAAGTTTTGACATATTAGGGTAATTACTGCACAGCAGTTGCCCATAATACATTGTTGGGGTACTTCAATGAGAGTGTGCTGCTTAATATTTCAAGCCTAAAATATCAAAATCCTATCATTAGTAATGGAAACATTATATCATTTTTATATACTATGTCATGCTCAATGTGTCTGGTTTACACATCTGTTCTGCTGTGAGATTTATTATGCCATGCCGTAAAACTAAATTTTATTATTTATAAGTTTACCCATAATGAAAAGCTCTTTTCTATTGTTCATGCTACAAGTGCCCTATTTTAGCCGAGGGGTCATGACCCAAAAATGTATTGCAGTCGTGGACAGCAGAGGAGAAGCAATGCGAAATGGAGGCTGAATTGTTTTGGAGGGCTTTTAAAAGCGTAAAATGGATTTTTATTTATTTATTATTTTTTTGGCTGTTTGCTGCCTGTCATGTCACAGCTCAGGACGGACGCTAGTGAAAGGCTTGGGACTGCGCATGTTCTTGTCTAGAACTGAGCTGCCTCAAACAAAGTCGCTAAATATCAAACATCAAATGCACATTGTAAGTGTACTTATTCAACAAAGATCCAAAGACGTTTTAACGCTATTTCATCAAAATTCAACTTCACACCTCTTCAAATCTGGTAAATCACAAGTTTCTATGAAATTCTCGTTCTGCGCTACAATCAGTCAAAGTTGGCTATAATGCAATTTTTCGCCCCGTGTACTATCATCATACGCCCAATTGCTTAATTGTCAAAACCAGAACCAAAAGTAGCCCAAATGAAGTTGTCTTGCACCCGCAGTCCTCTCCCGGTGGAATACGGTAGGTTTGTGTAAGGTGCAGAGCAGAATTTATATTATGTAATTGATGAAAATATTATATATTATCTTCCTGATCCTATCTCTGTGAATTCGTGAAGACGCACACATCATTCGAATACACTTCACCAGAAACACGGTACTCAAATTAAAAATGGTTGAAACATTCACAGAAGGAAACAAGATGCATTAACTAGATGAAAATCTTAAAGTTTTCTTATTTTGTTGAAATTTATTTATTTTTCCCCATATAGTCCTGCCTTTTGATAGCAACAAAAGATACTTGAATGTTTCCCGAAAGACAAATTAAATACAATTTACAGTGATCCTCAAATTTAAAAAGTTTTCACCCCCTGGCTCTTAAAGCATCTTGTTTTGTTCTGGAGCATCTGTGAATCTGTGAACCATTTAACTGCTCAGAACAAACAATGAACTCATGAACAACTGTCACAAAAAAAAACAGCCATTGATCATCCAGGTAACCACACACAGTATTAAGAACCAATGGTTACCAAACTTTTTTGTTATTTTTTTTGTCTTGTGTAATATATATATATATATATATATATATATTTTTTTTTTTTTTTTTTTTTTATCTTATTTAGGACAGTACTAAATAAAATTTAAAAAATGCATTTTGTAGAATCTCTCTTATTTGTTACAAATGTTCCCAGATTCACAAGATGTACCCGAATTTTTTATTAAACTGTACAATTTAAAATATAATTTTGCATTGCTATTAGTGTATTTTCACCAAATAAATGCAACTTTGAACTAGAATAGAATAGAATAGAATAGAATAGAATAGAATAGAATAGAATAGAATAGAATAGAATAGAGACCATCATGTGAGAAACATTGCCCCATTGTGTAAGAAATTTAAAATTGAGAGAGAAAAATCAATGAAATACGTATAGCACCTCTTTAATGAATGAGACTGAAAAATAATGGAGTAAAATAAGTGCTTTTGGCCATTTATTACCCTTTGACAGGATTACAATTTCTTCTATGGTTCAAAAGTCAATCTGCTTCAGCTTCTTTCTACTAATTAGCAATGACAAACGAGTAGAGATAAGTCTCAGTTATCACAAACTGTCCGTTCCACATCATTTAGTCAACATAATGACACATTTACAATTCAGCAACATTTATGACACTCTCCTGCCCTCCAAAATGCAATCTGGCACAATGAACGACACTAAAAAAAGTCTTTAAAGGCTGAATCGAGTTAAGATCGTGAATCAAACTGTAACTCTGCTGACAACAGGAGGCTTTATTCGGCACAGCTAAGAAAAACAAGTCTGAAGCAGGTGCTTGGACGCAACAATTGTGGGGAAGCTCTCTGATCCCAGCCGAACACACGCAAGCTGCAGAATAAACAATTATTGCTGTTATGCTCCAATTCATGCTGAGGAACATTTCATGAGACCCAAGCTAAACGTTACGTCTGACACATCTTTTGACCTATAGGAAAACAACCACTTAGAGCATGTTTATCATGATTCAATCGGTGTCAGTCTTTATTTATTGTAAAAGCCCCTATAAGCTGTATGATTCATAAGAGACTGAGGCATGCAGTGCCATTCAGCTATAAATAAGTACATGGTGGAATTCGAGAACCAAATGCCCCATGTGCCCACTGGTGTACCGAGATACTATTCAAATCACGTTCATAACAATAAGCATTCTAAGCACGTCCTAGGCTCACTGCTAAACTTTTAGGGACTTGCAAAACCGTAGCAGTCATAGCTAATGCTAATGCATGTAAATATGTGATGATTATGTGCATGATTATGGTAGCCGGCATACTAATACACCAATTTAGCTATAAAAGTAAGAACTGTAACTACAGAGTAAATTCATGCTAATGACATGTTGGGTTTGTAACTCTAGTCTGCAGTGCATGAGCTATTTAAAAATTCAAAGATGTGTCTGGGTGTTTTTGCTTTTTGTTTTTGTATACTTTTAAAGAGTCATGAAACTTACCCATATTACCACAGTTTCAAAGGGTTAAAAAAATGTGGCAGACAGCTGCTGTGTGGATTGAGTTTTGAATTAATGGACTGTACAGTACCAAAAGATCTCTCTTTTTTTCTTTTTTTTTTTATCACGTTTACACAAAAAGTTACTATATCCCAGTTTTAGATTTTGTTTTTTTTTCATATGAAATAAATGTTTTTCTGGACTATTTAACAAACCCTGAATTACCCCCTTGAATAAATGTACATAAATTACATTTAAAAATAATGATTACAAATAAAAATAATAATAATGATATATAAAACATTTTTAAATTGTGCTACAATTTAACAAATGTCATGCTGGCTATATACACCAACAAAGACTTCAAAAACTGTACAGAGAGCCCCTTCCTGAGCCCTCCGCTCACGCCATGGCAGAGCCCAGCGCTACCAACGAGCCATCGCAAAAGGACGCGACAGTGCTGAGGTGTGCTACGGAGCCTGACACAATGAAGACAGTCCAGGTGCGAGAGCGGGAGAGTGAGTGCACCACGGTGGAGAACACCAAGGACAGTGGAAGTGCGGAGTGGAGCTCCGCCCACTGCACCATAGCTGAGGGTGAGCTGGCGGATCTGAGGGTAATCAAAGAAGCACACTCTTAACCGGAATACTCAAGTTCCTGCTTCTCGGATGCGCCCTCCTGTACATGCACCGCGCACAGTGTTTGTTGTTGTTCTTCCCCATGTGCTCAGTGTGACCTAGTTTCTGTCTGTTGTTTATGTTCAGGTGTGTCTTGTCAATTAGCGTCATTGTCTGCCCTATTTAAGTTGCGTTCAGTTTAGTCATGTTGTCCGGTCATGTTGTTTAGTGTCTGTGAGCGTGGATTCCCTCTCTATCTGTGTCTTAACCAGTTGGATGATTAAAAGTATTGGAAATACTGGAGCTTGGTTTCTGCCTCCTTGCTTCGCCACATGCAGCCGTGACGTAACATTTAGAATCAATGCGTTCAAATCGATTCTTATTGCATCTTTACTGTAAAATATTTGCATTGGCCAATCAAACTTCCTGACTATGTTTGACAGAATCCAAAATATAGTCTGGCAGTTATTTTGGTCACGCCACACAGAATGTACCAGAAACTCAATAACTTCAGTTATTAAACTAAATATACAATATCCCCTGCACGCTGTAAATTGATAGTCCCATATTTTATTATTTTACTTTCTGTTAAGCATCAGTGAATTTGCTAACAAATCATTATGCGTGAATGTTGTTATTTTCCTCGTAGCTGAAGAAATATGCCACATAAATGTTGAACAGCCTCAGAGATGCGACGCATCATGCCATCAATTGTTCACACCGTGCAATGAATCTGACCAAACAGGATAATTTAATTACCTGAGAGTATCACAATTATAACACAGCTCACAGTTTACTTTCAGATAATCCAGGTTATTACATGTGAATGTCAACATGTTATGTTGTTGCTAACTGGTAAGCGAGAGAGAGGTATCTCTTGGTATCAAGACTAGTTGAGTTAGTTGAGTTCAAAGATAAATACAACAGAATACCACAGCACTGTTTAGCAAGTGGTACAATGGATAATACAATTCAGTTTTGACAAACAGATCAACGTCATCTTGCATATAAGGGATTCAAAGAAATGAAATATTTGTTTTGTGACACAAGGAGATGTGTGGATCCACTTGCAGACATTTATTTATACACACAGAGTCAGAGTTACAGGCAGAGTCAACAGCGGCAAACGAGGACATCAGAGACAATGGCAATGGAATAATCCA
The DNA here is from genome assembly GCA_032357475.1 of Enteromius thamalakanensis. Classification (NCBI taxonomy): domain Eukaryota; kingdom Metazoa; phylum Chordata; class Actinopteri; order Cypriniformes; family Cyprinidae; genus Enteromius; species Enteromius thamalakanensis. The sequence goes on from JAUCMT010000035.1 coordinate 1,132,145, forward strand.
AAGTTCGTGGCGTGAGTCAGGCGAACAGTATCCAGATAGGCGAAACGAGAGCAGAGTCCGGGAACAGGCGAGATCACAACGATATATCCAGAACAGGGAAACCCAGGGAACATATTAATTATATAATTAATATAAATCATATAATTAATATAAATTAAAGGATTAATATAGATTAATATTGTTGCATGGAGGGTGGAGATTTAAAACTGAAAATCTCGTTCTTACATTCCATATCAAATCCAAACTCACTACATGGAAAATATACTGTGAGGTTTACAACACATCACTAAGGTTTAACAAAACACAACAGAGCTACAAATGAGTCCTATTTCTGTGTCTATAAGCTATTTTAGAAGTCTTTTTTGTGAAAGGAATGTGACCGTTCATCCTGATAATGATGAGTGTCAGAGAAAAGATTGAGGTGCTGCCCCTCTTCCTCCATCTATACATTATACAGTACCAACCTTTTGTCTTTTCTTTTCCTACATCACAGACATGCATTTCCATTAGACAGCGAACCACTCAAGGTTTTCCATCTTCCACTAAGACAACAAGTCATTCTGCCTTGAATATAGATATGGGCTAGCCAAGTCAGGATTCCCATTTCCCTAGATAAAACTGTATATAGGACACACCGTAAAAGCTTTTCATGAATTGGGTTAATGGCTATTCTGACTGAACACAGTGAAATACGTATGCAGCTACGAAGTCTATAATTGTCTGCGAGGCTGTAATTGCTGGAGGCTGTTAGCTGGAATACAATAAATTACCACTTTCATATTTAGTGACTCTGTAGGCCAATTTTCAGTATAAGACTGATAAAGAAATATGTCTGCTATTTCAATTTAGGTTTGATGGAAAGACCACCAAATTGTGTTTTTGGCAAAGTGGCTGGACACATTTTATTTGGAACATTGCTGATATGAAAATGCATATGCATTATTCAGCATTACATAATGTCATAACCAAATGGATCCAAAACAAGTCATCTCTTTAATATAAATATAAATTAAAAAGTTTTTGCTTTAATCTAATATTTGGCTCTCAACTTCAGAAAAATCATAGTAAGTAGCCCCTCCTGATATGAAATTCCATTGGTGAAACAAAATGCCACCTTATATGAGTCACTTACTCTAGGATTTACTTTGTTCAGGGCACATGGTGCATATTTTACTGCTAAGAGACATGAAATGCTCTGCCATTAACTATAATGAGACTAATATCCTAGAGGGCAAAGTGACCCCTCACACATCATACTTTCTAATTGCCTGTAATTCTACACCCTAATAATGTCTGTACATTATCAGCCTATAATTTTCAGCCAGAGCCTTTTCTGCTTGAAAAGGCTGCTTATATGGCATTTATACTCATTCTTAGAGGACAAGTGTATGTGGCCTGGAAAACTTTCATTTATATTTTAAGAAATACATACAATGCATTAAACCCAAAGCTGTTAACATAGATGAAGTGATATGAATCAATCAACATATTTGGGCGGAAAATCATACAAGCTGCACATTTATCAAATTTTACAATTACCCGGATGTTGCTAATTACTGTAGCTTCACCAGCTCTCAGTCAGGCACTAAATTTGACTTTATTACCATATTTTGCATTGTTATGACTGTGCAAATTAATCCTCCTTCCTGATGATTATTCCAGTTAAGCATCTTGCCACAGCCTGATAAAAATCACAATTAACTAAAGCTAATTATATTGACTTTTTATTTGCTCATGCCCCATGTCTGATTTAGATTGGTACAGAGAACAGCTATAGTTTGAGTTTTAACACCCTGCCATTTGAAACTTAAAGAGAGAATTAAAAATTCTCATAATTTACTTAACCCCGATTTCTGAAAGATTATGTCTTCTGACTCTGCCAGCTTGTGTGTATGTATTATTTATTAATTATTATTGTATAGTAGTACATAAAAATACACACACATGAACTTGATTGATACTTACACTGTGGTTAGTGTACCATTGGGGGTCTGAGAATGATTTTAAAGACCACTGCTCTACAACAAATTAGACGTCTCACTCAGTGTGATTAAGTCTCCCATGTTCCCTGTAACACGCACACACATACATTCCGTTTCTCTGTTATTTATCTTTTGCTTACTAAAAGGCATATTTGTGGAGTTATCCAAAAGCTTCACTTTCAGAGCTAAATACTTGGAGCTTAGAAAGAACAAAAGTTTGACTGTCCTTTTAAATTGAGATTGTAGAAACATTTTTTTTTTTTTTCAAAATAGACAAATTCTTAATTAAAAAGCAATAAAACATGCCTGTGGCGGCATCCCTGCAAAATATTAACCCCAAAGGTTCACTTATATGTTTGTTCATGTATGCTAGTGTATGCTTACAGTTAAATGCAACCTTTGAAGAACAGTCCACTATCTTAAAAAACAAAGGCACTTTACAATGCCATAGAAGAACAAATTTTTTGTCTAAATGGTTCCATAAAGAACCTTTAACATTTAAAAAATGAGTAAGGGATTGTTCTTTAAAAAAAACATTTGACTTCTTCTTTATGGAACCAGAAATGGTTCCTCTTTGGCATCGTTCCTCTAAAGGACCTTTTAAATCACCTTTATTTTTGTTGATATAAAGGAGATAAAAATGTATATAGAGGAACATTGATTTGTTAAAGTAAGTTTCCTAGAAAAGAATCAACGCAATGTAAGAATATAAAACACCAAGGAAGCAAACCTCCAGAAGACAAAATGCAGATCATAGCAAAATGGCCTGAAAAAAGAAAGTAGGGCACTAAATAATACGCTGAGCCTCAGACTGGGTGTATGTGTGAATAGTATCAGTCAAAGAATGGTGTTAAACCCCTTCAGCTGTTGCAGAGTATTTGCTCATCCAAAAACAATAAAGAAATGCTTTCAAAAAATGAATGTTTGAGGGCAGACTTGACAGTAAATGAATAATGGATTCAGGTTGCAGGCCTGGCACTTGTTGGCCACAGTATACAGACCTGTCAACAAGACCCCCATCTATAGCTTCAGAATGACTAATTGCTAGAGGAAACCTGTGTGTAAGTTCCAGTGACCTCACTGCCAGCCCACAAGCTACTACAGTGGTGGTTCATGTCACAAAAATGGGTTGCAGGTCCGTTCTGATAAACAAAACAATGCAGAATGCAAATAATAAGATGCAAATGAACACATACTGTAATCATAGCAGAGTTTTGATAGCAACATAATAGGGCTTATTAAAATGAAGGAGAAACACTTTCCATGTCCTCTGTTATTGCTGTAAAACTCTAAATCATTTTGCAGTAATTCATAAATTTTATCAATGCTTTAAGACAAATTAGACAGATACCAATAGGACAAAATATTTGACATTCCCTATTCCCTATTGCAATTCTTGAAAATTATACATATATACAGTGAGGTCAAGTATTTGATCAACCTGTGATTTTGAAGTTCTCTTACTTCATAATCATGGAGGGGTCTACTATTATTTATTTGGGAATTACTGTGTCAAATAAGTATTTGATCACTTGCTTATCAGGCAGATTTCTGACCCTCAAAGACCTGTTATGTTGCTTTCAAATAGACCAGCTACACTCTGATCTGGATTCTAAAATAGTAGCACCTGTTTGAGGTCGTTAGCTGTCATAAAGATACCTGTGCACCCCACAATCAGCCAAAGTCTAACGCTGCGACCGAAATCGCTTACTTCCCTACTATATAGTATGCGAAAAATCAGTTATACACTATCAGTAATACACTAAAGCGTTGTGGTTTAAAATCTTGCATCACACTGAAGGTTCCCCTACTTAAATCAGCCCATGTCTAGGGAAAAAGTCATGTGGTCAGATAAGACCAAAGTAGAACCTTTTGGTCTTAACTCCATTCGCTGTGTTTGGAGGAATAATGATGAGTATCATCCCAATAATAGCATACCTACAGTGAAGCATGGGGCTGGAAGCATCATGCTCTGGGGGTGTTTTCTGCACAGGGGACAGGACGACTGCACTGTATTAAGGAGAGGACCATGTATCGTGACATATTGGGCAAAAATCTCCTTCCCTCAGTCAAAGCAATAAAGATAAGTCATTGCTGGGTCTTCCAACATGACAATGACCCAAAGCACACAGCCAGGAAAACCAAGCAGTGGCTCTTTAAGAAGCATATCAAGGTTCTGGAATGGCCTAGCCAGTCTCCAAACCTAAATCCAATTGAAAATCTTTGGAGGGAGCTGAAACTCTGTTGCTTAGAAACAGCCCCGAAACCTGACAGATCTAGAGAAGATCTGTATGTATCCCTCCAGTGTGTGCAAACCTGGTGAAGAACTACAGGAACCATTTGACCTCTGTAATTGTTAACAAAGGCTTCTGTACCAAATATTAGATTTTTTGACTCAAGTGATCAAATAGTTATTTGACACAGTAATTCCCAAATAATTGTACATAAATCACACAATATGATTTCAGGATTTTTCTTACCTAAGAATTAAAATTAAAAATAATCAAACTGCTTGTCGTTTAGTAAAAAACGGACTCTGCTTTAATCCAAGCAGCAATATGTGGCTTAAATATAGCTAAAATACTGATAATTTCACTTCACTCAAGCACAATAAAAAGTAACAGAAAGAAAAGTATTTCAAATATCCAAAAAATATATTCATAAACTTAATTTAAATTTGTATGAAAAAAAGAATTAAGAATAAATATTTTTTATGGAATAAAACTATGCAAAAAGATTAATCAATAACTCTGTATTACAGGAAACGAACTGAAAAATAGGTGTAGAGGTTACTAAGCGCTGAAGAGCTTGGCGGTTTTTACTTGACGTCAAAATGAGATTTCATGAAATGTTCTTAACTTGAAATTACAAGGTCTTCAAAGATCTGAACACTGTTTACAAGTTGAGATCATATAATTACGGTAATTCAGAAATGACTGCATGCAATAATGAGTCTGAGTGGGAGTTTTCTGATTTCTGGTCTTTGAGTTAAAAATCTGCTGAAAGCTCCAGTAATGATCATGATGATGGTCTTATGACCTTACTCTATCATCCATCCATTCTTCCACTCATAATTTCATCCATCCGTCTGTCTGTCTGTACATCCATCATCCATCTGTTCACCCATCTTCCATCCATCTGTTTATATTGTTATATTATTATATTACTCTGGGGCATTTTTTTGTTCACTCTTACCATTTTCCTGTGCTCCTTTGCCATTTGCGACAATATATATATATATATAGATCCACCTTCCATTCTTCCATCTGTCCATCATTCATTCTTCTATCCATCCGTCTGTCCGTCCGTCCATCCAAGTATCCATTTATCTATAAATTCTTCCATTCATCTATCAATCTGCCCATCGACCCTTCATCCATCCATCAACCTATCAATCCACTTATCCATCTATCATCAATCTTTCTACCCATCATCCGACTATCCATCCATCCATTCATCCATTTATCATCCATTCATTCTACCCATGATCCACCACTTAATTCATCCATCCATCCATCCATCCATTAATTTTACCCATGATCCACCAATTAATTCATCCATCCATCCATCCATCCATCCATCCATACATCCATTCATTTTACCCATGATCCACCAATTCATCCATCCATTTTACCCATGATCCACCAATTAATTCATCCATCCATCCATTCATTCTACCCAATTCATCCATCCATCAATGCATTAATCCATCATCCTCCAATCCATCCATCATCAGCATTCCTATGCATCTTATTCTCTTTCACTTCGAAGTACTTTTCTCATCAACCCCTTAAAACATGGCTTATATTCTACTGGGGCTCTATCACTTCATGCATCATTTTCTCTTTTAACTAGAACAGAAGAAAGCATGTCGCTCCTCAGGAGGACTGTTAGATTTATCTGAGATTAGAGGAAGATTGTACCTTTGCAGGTCTTGCGGTCCGGCTGTAATGTGAACCCCACGGGGCAGCTACAGCGAACTCCAGTCACGGCATCATGACACGTGCTGTCACAGCCTCCGTTATTAACTGCACACGTCTCTGAAAACACACACACACACACACACACACACACATAGACAGAGCAGCAGTCAGGACAGAAACAAGCTTAATATATTGTACATGTGGATATCAAACTAAATGAGCATCTTGTCTTGCCACTCTGGACAGCTTTGATTACTCTAGTCATGAATGCAGCGCATGCAAGCGAGCAGCAGACATCTGTCCAACACCTTGTTATTGAGTGTATGGGCATCGTCCAACAGGAGCGTTAGAGTTCAGCATTTAGCTAAAGCATCTGTTAAGCAGCAGATTAAAATTTCACAATGACCATGACACTGTATTACAAATATGCATAAACGTGAACTTTGGTAAACTTTATTACATCAGTAAGTATCAAATCACCAACTCATATTAAAAATAAAATGTCTTACAGTCACTTTGTACAAATAAACTACCCCTTTTCATTATTATTATTAATTTACTTGTTACTTTCAGGGTTTGGGGTAGTCAATAACAAAAACAAAAAAAGCTATTATGTATATTAAGGCTTATTAATAAATAAATAAACATTATTATTTAAATGTATTATTTTATTAATTGTATTATTGTTATTATTAATAACACTGTTTAACATAATGTATTAATACAATTGAAATAATACAATTAACAACAAAAAGAATAGTCTGAGTGAGTAAGTATGCAAGTAAATACATACATAATGTTGTTGCTGTTATTATTCATGAATTAGTTTTTAGTATGTAAAAATAACTTAACCTACTGTATAGTGATATCAATAAATAAAGCAACATTTTTGCATTTTAAATAATAAATAAACCAAGAGTTTCTATAGAATAAAATTTTATGCTCGCTTAATAATCTAAGCACAAATAACATGAATAAGGGTGTACCACAAAGCTCTGCTGGCATTCATCAGAACAACTCTATAAACGAGACAGAGAGTAAGATGTCGGCGGTGTATGTCAGGTACAGGTCTGTGTCACAACACGCCTCTGAAACGCTGCGAGATTCACGAACTGCATCAATCTCTGATTATAACGCTTGTCATCTACGGCTTTGAGAACTGGAACATGCTCACACACAAAACACTTGCCTTTGTGTGGGTAAATTCTCTTATCTGAAAAGATTTGATTCAGCTGTGTAAGTGGATATAAATATAATCTTTTGATAGAGGAGATGATAGGCGGTGTCTGATTCACTGGGAGACACCTGTGAGCTTTCTGAAGCACACTTTCCCCTAAACGCTAATGATCCGTGCAGTGAGCCGAGTTAACCATCATACCAAAACTCTGCTGTTATTCAGCTGCCTGTGTGAAGGAGTCCTCTTTCACGGGTCAACAATAGACTGAATGACATTAGTTCAACATTCATCTGATCCTCTGATATAGTAAATCATTTTAACTATGACACGATTCAATAGTACTAGACTTTTTTACTGTTTCAAAAAATATTAAACATTTTAATTCATCTTATTAATTTACTTCGAAAAACTTACATTTAAATTTAAAACTTAAATAAATAATTATAACATACTGTAACATTAAACTGCATGCACATTATGTCCTTACATATTTTAAAAGTAATATGAAATATATCAAATAATAACAATAATTTAACAATAAATAGGTAAATAGTAAATCACTCATCTTGCAGTAATCAGTTTTACTATAAAATGATTTAATAGCATTAAAATAGCTCATCATTTTATTTTAATGCGGTAAAAAATATAGACATAAAAAAATTTACATGCATCCACCCATCCATACATAAATAAGTAAATAAATACTTAAATATAAACATAAATAAATACTCTGAAGAATATCTCAAATCACTGTGATTCAATTATTTATTAAGATAAAAATAATTCCACACACCCTGTGAACTTATATTTGAATAATACAAATCTTAAAAATATTTGTTAAAATAAAAAAAAAATTATCCAACCAAAAACTAATTATAATAAGAGAATGTAACAATCATATATATATATATATATATATATACAGTATATAGTTTTAGCTTTAACCGCCTAGTAACCACTTTGTAACCAGCAGATTAGAAAATACTGTTTTTTAGAGCAACTGAAACATTACAGTGGCATATTTTTCACAGATAAGCACCATTTAAATGCTCTTAACAAAATACAAAACTACAACTTTAGCACCAAAGCAGACCCCGCCGAGGTACACTTATCATTCCAGCTATACAGTAGCTTCAGATTGATGTCTGCTGCCAAAGAGATCATGCTTCTCTTGCAGGAGAGAGATACACATAAACTATGTTAAGACCTTCTCTGCAGACTTCAAACATGCACTTCAAACATCAAGTATCTAACACCGTCCTCAGGCAACATAGATAAAGCAGCGGCTGGTTTTTGAGGCACCTGTGCATGTCGAGACCCATTCAAACCCCTTTTCACTTGAGTCAGAAACACTCAAACGAATGAGTCAGCTTTGGTCACATCCCAACACTTAATGCAATCATTATCTCCATAAACTATCTCTATACGACACTCTTTGAGAGGAGTTAAATGTTAGTGGGAAAACGCTCTCATTAACTAGTACCCAGCAGGCCCGTTGCTAATGTAAAACCACCTCCAAGGAAAATTCAGGCAAAAGGATTTTATACTGAGGCAAATTCTAGACTGGTCTTAATTAACTGCAATTAGGTCATCTAATGGCTTCCCAGGAGATCGGATCATCTCACCTGCCCTTTTTCTTGTCAATCTGACAGAAACTTTAACCGAAAAAGACAATTGTTAAAAAAAGAAAGTCTCAGTCTAATTTGCATGTGTATTTTGTGCAATAATACATGTAAACCCCAGACTCGGTTGGCATGTATGTACCGCCATCATGGTAATTGGACGTTTCACCTTACTTAAGCAAACTCATCCACCCACATTTAGTTAGCGCTTAGGAATCTCACAATTGTAAATGTTGGCACAATTAGTTTCTGAAAGGGTTGGAACAAGTCAGGAACATGCCGCCAAAGCTATTTGGTAAATACAGTATGACAGCTGTTGGCATGGGTCTCTCTCAACCTCAACCAAACACATCGGCTCCCATTAAGTTCACTCTGATGATAACAGGTTGACATGCAGACAAGCTCATTTTTCAAAAATGCCAATGCTTTCCAAGTCTAGAAAATAGCATGACCTTGACAGAAAGAGAAACAAAGTGAGATGCGTTTTTGGTCCTGGGATAAAGGTTGTCCTTGGACATTGGTGTATTTTCTGTGTGCTTATTTCAGGAGAATAAACTAAATCCCAAGACAAGTGCATTTCACTGATAACCAGCAAGCAGATTTAGTGCCAAACCAATGAATCTCATTTATAATCTCACAGCCTTGTGCAAACAAAAATGTGCACCCAAAACACAATGCTTTCACAATTTAAAGTCATGCGTGATGCACTTTGAAGTACGTTAATGTGTTATAGCGAGTCCAATTGAATTCCATTACAGGAATCTATCCCAGGTCAAAGTCTTGGGCCAAATCTGACCAATTTTTCTCATAGCAGAGACTGACATAGAATGAGTGGTTTCCCATGAAAACGTTGCAAGCAAAGTTTCATTTAGACAATTAAAGAGGAATTTCAATGGGTGTAGATTGCATTGTTATGATCTCCTGACTTGCCAGTATGGAGAAATTGGCCAGGAATTGGTGCAAATGTTTAAACTGTCGAGATAAAGTTTAGTAAAAGATCTAACATAACCATGCCCATTGTAATGGGAGTAAATGGCGTTGTGGTGATCTCCTTACATGCCAGAAAAGAGAAACTGGCCAAGTTTTTGTGCAATAAAGGTTAGTAAGGGTTCTAGTATTACCACATCCACATTCACATTCACTATGAAGATACATAAACCATTTCAGTGGAGGACAAATTGGTGCAAATGTTGGTGCGATAAAGTAAACAAGAATTCCAGCATAACCACGCCCCCTATTGAATAGAAAAATAGAAAGGAAGCTAGGTAACTTATTTGCCATTGGGTTAACCATTTTAATCGTTCTTCTCCCTTTTCATATTATATCGGAAAGACATTTGTTTCCAATAAAAAATAACTAAATAATTGAAAGTTGAAAAAAAAGTATTGGGTAGGTTTAGATGTTTCTGAGCAGCAGATACGCTTCTAAGATGCTCTGCTGTGTCTCGGGAGTGCAGCAGGGGTGAGTAACTAGTGAAAACTAGTTTCATGTATATGTAGCGGGAGTGCAGGGTATACCTACTTCTTTATCAGTCGAGTAGCTAAACACATTTGCATTTATTCAAAAAAGTGATTAAATGCTAATATTCCCTAAACACATCCAGTAAAGACAGTTATGTGGTCATCACTCAGGACCTTTGAAATATGTTTGATGATGTGCATGCAGAGTGCTAAAATAACAATTATTATTACTCATTTTAACCAGTACAACAAAACAAAAAAAGAACCTTAAAATAAAAAAAGCATGTTTTAACGATCACCAGTGTTTATATGGACTCAAGTGAAATAGATCTGAAAATTGTTGAGCAGACATTTTCACTGAAGTAGAAATGGTAAAAGTAGGTGGGTCCAATATTATAGGTCTTTCAAAATGTGTGGGTCCCACATACAATGGTTCTGATGCCCAGGGCGGTAATTGTTAGTAAACCTTTCAGCATAACCACACCCACTACTGAAAGTAGTAAACATTAACTGTAAAGTAGCAAGCTACTGTAAAGAAACTGTCTTATTTACCTTTGGGTAATTTGCTTTGTGATGATCTCCTGACTTGCCAGAATAAAGAAGTTAACCAAGAATTGGTGCAAAGAATTGCTGAGTAATTGCTGCGATAAAGTTAGTAAGCATTCTAGCATTACCACGCCAATTATTGAAGAAAGTAGCCAATAGGAAACAAGCTACAACTGACATACCAGCGGGTATACTATTTTAATGGAGGCAAATTGCATTGTGCTGATCTCCAGGCTTGTCAGAATGGAGACATTAGAATTTGTGCAATTGGTGCAATAAATGTTAGTAAGAGTTCCAGCATAACCACGCCCGCTATTGAAAGAAGTAGCCAATAGGAATCAAGCTAGAGAAATGGTCATATTTACCATTGGGTAACAGCTCTGGCTGCAGTGGCTGATGGGGGGCACTTCTTTCCTCTGCACACACACACATTACAAAAACACTGCTTAGTCTTCCAAGATTGACTTTATAAACTGTATAAAACACCCTGGCCAGTCAGGTTTGGTTTTAGTTGCACTGCAAATGATCCTTTTATGAGGTTTCAGGGGCAATCAAGTTCATAAACTCCCTATCGAAAGGCCAGCTTTAACCAACCCAAGGTTGTGTACTAATTATAGATGGTTTAAGCTGGTTTAGAGCCCCTTAAACCATCAAACTAGGTAAACCTGAGCAGTCCAACATGATGTTTAACACTGTGTTATGTACACTTTCATACAGAGAGTGACAAGGCAGACTGTTAGTCTTCTCATGCATCGACAAGACAACACTCTCAAGACGGAGCAGATAGAGGCAGACCGGTTAGTGTAAGTGAGTTTGACTACACCCTTCAGGGTAAATATTCGAAATGAGGAGGAAGGTGTGAATTGGTGTCATACAGAGATAAAACGTGGCAAAGATTCCCACTGTAGTTCATCTAAGATACTCAATCACTTACCTGTGCTGTGACTTCTCAGCTTAACAGAAAACTAGCAAATAACGAAGCCCATTGAATCTCATGAAACAAATGGTTTTAACAATATAATGCCTGGGGATTGTGTATACCAGCCAGATGTGAGCATCTGTTTCAAATTAGCATCTCTCTCAGGCTAAGAATCTCCACAACCCTTTTGTTTGTTAAGTGTCTTACTTCTGCGGAAATGTTCGTGCAAATCCGCTGGCTTATGCGGAGGGCTTGGGTATGTCGTTTGATTGTAGGATCGCATGAAGATGCCTGGACCCATGTGGAAAAACACTTAGCAGTTAGGTGTTAGCTGTTAGCGTTTTCACATTCTGTTTGGATATACTAAGAACGAATTCCACTGGAAAGTACTACTTGCTACAAAGAGAATGGCTAGATGACTAGGTTTCCACAAAACCGTTGCTAAAAAAAAGTCTGAAATGTTTCTTGAGCAGCATATTCAAATGATTTTTGAAGGACCATGCGACACACTTAAGACCGATGCTGAACATTAAGCTTTGATCACAGGAATAAGTTACATTTTAAATATATCTGATTGTTTCTGACTGCATAAATTGTGTGAATACAACATTAAAACCTCAAATATGTTATTATATTATCATGTTTACCAGCACCCAATTTCGGCACCACTTAGCAAAGTCACCAATTGAAACAGGTATGACTGAAACTGCCATTGAGATGAATGGGAATGCTAACTCTTCGCTCTCTTCAGGTATTTTTTGTCAATACTTCTGGATGTGTGATAGTGTTTGTTTTATTGCTATTCCTTTCCCTCATTGTGCAGTTTCAAACCAAGCCCGTTTGGCAAAGCGAAACGTCAGTGACAGATTGAGAAGGATGAAAGCCGTATAAAGTGCAAAAGTAATCAGAGCGACCGAAATCCATCACCACTGGAGAAAGCCAGTCAATGAGGATGAAGAGAGAGGGAAAGAGAATAGATGAAGTAGCTGGAGGAACACAAAAGCCACCCAGTGAGATCAGAGTGATTGATTTTACTCTACCAATGTGCCATTGCGAGATTAAAGTCCAAGAGCTATTCCGCAGAGCTGTGAATCAAAAGGATGTTCAGAAAAAAAAACGAGCAGAGATCACTTAGAAGCTATTCTGAGCTAAATTGTTCATAAGGATCCTATTGTATTAATGAGGTCTGACTAACGAAAATACAGGCAATCTGATTCATTGATGCAAACGCTAAGCTATTTCTGCCGCCGGGGCGAATGCAACTAGAGATGCTGAAGTGTTGGTCAGACTCCAGTCATTGACCAAATCACTGCAAAGGCATCTGACAATGTCTTTAACACATGCTAGGTCTGGTCCTCTGAGCCGTTTCATACTTAATATGCTGTAAACAAAGCGAGGGGGAAAACACAGTGGGATGGCAAGACTTAAAAAGAATTAAAAATGAAAGCTTGTGCTGAATGTTTCTTCAACTTGGACAGTTTTGGCCATGTGGATGCTTAGAAAATTAAACTCTCTTAAGTACACTCTGACTAGCTGAAGTTGAAGTATCACCAACTAGGAAGAGTTCTCTTTTAATTCTTAAGGTTTTTTTTAATGTGTTTTTTCCATTCATCATCCTTTCATATTGAAATGCTTGCGACAGAGGCGAAAATGCAGAAAACCAAACCCGTTTCGATTTTATGACAGATGAGCGATTCGAAGACAGTGTGTAAACATGATTGACACAATGCAAGGTTATATTTATTTTTCATTTTTTATAAGTTTTGGCCAAGAATTTTTAGAATCAGTTTGCAGAGACTTTTAGTCCTTTTGTTGCTATAATATTTTTAAATAAAAATATATATTTTTTAGATAGATCTAAAAAGACATTTTTAAAAATCTAATACATATATAACAATATTTATTCATAATACTTATATTATTTATACATTTAGATAATAAAATATTTTAATGATATTTAATAATTGTAACAGTATTGTATTAGTAGAATTTTATTTGTGATATTTGATTTTAAAATTAAGAAATAGAGAAATAATTTTAAAAAAGTAACAGGTTAAAACAAAAATTATATACATTTATATTATTATTATTATTATTATTATTATTATTATCAGGCCATAAATAAACACAAATGCTTTTAAAATATTACTTCTTATTAATTCTTAATAATAATACTAATAATACTACTACTAATAATACATTAGACAGAATAAAAAGTTAGGTAATATTAAAATTATTTTAATATTTAAAATGTAAAAAAATATATTTAAAAATGTATTTAAAAAAAAGAAAATTTTTAATAGTTTTTTTTTTTACAATACTGCTGTTTTTACTGTATTTTTTTAATTTAAAAAAATGCAGCCTGTGCAAGCATAAAAGTCTCAAAAACATTCAAATCTTCCGTACTACAAGTATTTATAAATATATACCTTTTAAGACACATAATATATTGTATTATTTATGCTACAAAAAATGCAAGAACTAATCAAGGCATGCAGTAAAAAGTTTCCATAAAAGTTTAAATGTGACTTTCATAAGTCATATGTCTAAAACTCCACCTCCGGGACATAGAAGTGGCAGTCGTTGAAGAAACATCCATCCAGCCTCTCTCCTCACCTTCTCTTATCATGAGAACTGTTTCCACCTCCTCAGGGGATTGTGGGTAGGCCACATCAATTACTCCAGCCCATCGCCCATCTCTCAACAGGGGCTCATTAATAAGTTCAGCTTGTTTTATTGTGGCTTTCTGGCCTATTAGAGCTGGTGAGAGAGCGACCCGGCAACCGCAGGCCAGCCTTGGGCAAGCGGCTGTATCTGGATTCCTGCGGGGGGAAGTGTGCGACCCTGACAGATTCACCGCAGCCCTCTGGCCTCTGCGGCCTGTGCTTTACTCAGCAGAGGGCTCGGCTTGGTCTTCGAGGGCCGTCAGACAAGCCAGACGTGTCATTTGCGGTGCTGCTGGCAGGTTTCGGAGGGAACGTAGGGGTAATAATAGGGCGTTTGAGTGAGACCTTGACATAAGAGCTGTATCCAGAGTGAAAGAGGCGTGCATGAAATGCATCCGAAGCCAAACTAACCGCCGTCTGCCTCTTGACGCTGAGGCCGAATGCTGAAAGGCTGATTTTAAAGCTCTGCCTTCAAGAGCATGTGCATGCTTGTTTCTGTTTGGATGTGGCCGGATGGGAAGCCGGTTGCTAACTTCAGGATTCATAAAGCCATCCTGAAGTCTGCGGGTCCGCTTATTTTTTTACTTTTCCAGTTATTACGTCCGACACTCCCAAGAACCATTTTCAGCTTCAGAGTACCAAAATTACTCACCGTAATGCTGGCATTTGAGATCAGTGTGACTAAAAAGTTTTTTTTCTTTTTGAATTAACAAAATTTAAAGTGATGGGTGAACCTTACAAAAAGTGCATACAGTAGATCATAGTACAAAAAGAGAGAAACAAAATAGTACATTTTGTAAAAATTAACACATTTAAATAAAAATGCTAAAGGATCGAATCATTTATATATTTTTTTAAATCCTATGCATTTCTATACAATATATTATTTATGTATCATTTAAAAATAATATAATATTTCAATAATTATTTGCTGATTATTATTTTATTATATAATAATATACACATTTGGTTAATGTATAATAATAAAATCAATGGTGTATCCACAAAAAAATATTGTTATTATTATTATTATTATGTTAAAGATAGATTACCTTATTTATTATATAATAATTATTATATAATAAAATTATTTAAATAATAATAAAATATTACTATTATTACTACTACTACTATTACTATTATTAAACTAAGAATACATTTTAATGAATGATGTAAAACAAAACAACAACAATAATTATATAATATATTATAATAATTTTCTGATTATTATTGTATTAAATAATATATATACATTTAATTAATTTATAATAAATATTAATAATAATAATAAAATTATGTTGAAACCAGAAATGTTTTTATGCTATTATTATTGTTGTTGTTGTTATTGTTATGTTAATGATGTTATTTATTATCTAATACTTGTTATATAATAAACTATTTTAAATGATAATTAAATATTACTATTATTATTATTATTATTATTATTATATTTTATGTATTATATTGCTAGTGGTTTGGCATTTCAAACTTTTGGAAAATCATTCTACTCTCTAAATAAAACATACACTAGAAGGAATCATTATATAACCTCTCTGTTATATATTGATATATACTGATATTTAGTTGTTCTTAGATATTCAAATTTAGTGTTGCATGTAATTCAGAACTGGTGTTACATATGCAAGTCTTCTGTGAATTGCAAGTCATTCATAAACCAGTGCTCAGTAATACAGAGGTCTGCTGTGATTGGCTGCAGAAATACAAAGCAAAGCACAGAACAGCTGTGATTGGCACACACACACACACACACACACACACACACACAAACACATTTATTATTCAGGCCATAAAGCTGCTGTGTGTAATTTTTTGGATATTAAATCCCTAAAATAATTAAACTCTAAAGAAACCATCTTTATTCTTTTGGTGATGCTAATGGCTCATACATCACACACCGCAGCTTTAAACAGATTATGATCGATCAGTGCTTTTTAATAACGTGAAAAGTTGAGGGGAAATGTGTTCAGTGAATCAAGCAAGCAAGTAGAGCAGAAAAAAAGACAACTAGAGTGGGAAAGCACATAACTCTTCACATTCAGTGATCTTGATTTTTTAACTTTGATATATGCTCAAGTACATCAAGTTTATATCTCATGCATAAGTGTCTCTTTGCACTCAGCTTTCAGTTTATAGCTCCCACAAGGCCTGTAAATCCTCATCCGTGACTAGACTAATGGCAACACTAACATATGCATGTAAATGATGTGTAACTAAAGGACAATGTGCTCACTGTAAAACACTAGAGATGCACAGAGCACTCTACACACTTAACGTCGTGTGAAGCTCTGAACTCTGAAGCTCTTGGTTCCACCACATAAAACAAGCCAAATTCTGGACTTCACCGAACATTAAGTTTAGAGTTTCCATCAGAAGTCTCTTAAAGCCAATGCTTTTGCTTTAATAATGTCTGGAGTTCACTAGGAAGTCAATTTCAAATAAAAATCAACCCTGTTCACTAAACGAACCTCTAAGCAATTCATCAGTGCACATCATTTGTTTCTGTGTAACATCAGATCTGTTTTTGGTTGAGGCCACTGTTCTCACTTATTTTTGTCTTTTCCTGGTCTGGAGAAAGCTGGTGTTGGGTGTGTTTGCAGCAGCTGGCCAGGTGGAGTGCTGTGGTGGTGTTGAGGGCTAACTCACCTACACAAGTCTTCCCATCAGAGTGAAGCGCAAACTTCATGTGACACGAACACCTGGGCCCATGGTCCATCTCCTCACAGATGTGCTGACAGCCTCCGTTACCATAGTTACACGTTACTAAAACAAAACAAAAGCAGGAGTAGAGATCAAGCATCCATACACCACCTTCTGCCCATTCAACCATTATTGTGTCTATTCATCGATAATTCTTTCCATCCTTCTATCCATCCATTCATCCATCCCTCGTTCTGTCCATCAATCCATTTATCCATATATACATTGGTCTGTCAATCCATCCACTATCCTGTCTATCCATCTAACTATATCTCCATTGCTCTGTCCATCCATTCCCCTATCCATCCATCCATCCATCCATCCATCCATCCATCCATCCATCCATCCATCCATCCATCCATCCATATATACTTTGGTCTGTCAATCCATCTATTCATTTTTGCATCTACCCATCTATATATCTATTGTTCTGTCAATTTATCCAACATCCTGTTCATCCATCCATTCATCCATCTAACTATGTGTCCATTGTTCTGTCCATCTATCCCCCTGTCCATCCATTCATTCATGTATCATTCTGCCCATCCATTCATTATTTTGTACATCCATCCATTATTCTGTCCATTCATTCGTCCATGCATCTATCCACTTATCTATCAATCCATCCATTAACCTGTCCATCCATCCATTCATCTTTTGTTCTGTCCATCCATCTATTTATCCATAGCTCTGTCTATCCATCCATCCATTCATGTGTCATTCTGCCCATCCGTCTATCCATCCATTTATCCATCATTCTGTCCATCGATCCATCCATCCATCCATCCATTCATGCATCGTTCGCCCATCTATTCATCATTCTGTCTATCCAATCCATGCATTTATCCATCTTTTTATCATCTATCCATTGTTCTGCCCATCCATCCAACTATCTATGCATCTATTCATCTATCTAACCGTGTTCTGTCCATCCATTTACATTTACTGACTCACATTTACAGTCTCTGTTGTTCTTGGTGAGCTGAAATCCAGGTCTGCATTCACAGGCGATGCCTCCTTTGGGTGTCTCTCTGCAAATGTGGGCACAGCCATGGTTTTTATCCATGCAGGTGGGCACGTCTTTAGTTCCATTAAAACGCACTGCAGAACATAAAGAAAGAGGAAAATATGCACACTTGCTGAATAAAAGTATGAATTTCTATCCTAAAAATATCACTGACATCAAACTTTTGAATAGCATATGCATATAAACACATTCTGATTTTCACTCTCAAACAAACAAACAAACAAACATATAAGCTGCTGTCAGGAACAGCAGCTTTGGGATTTCCTTCAGTTTACCCACATATCTGAGCACAAGCACAAACATACAGTACACAAACATTCCTGTGAATGCACAGTGTCCTGAAATATACACACTATTTTGGTTTGCAGCACACAAGACTGACACAGGTCAGTTTAAAAGCATTCGAATGTCCAGCTCTGCTCAGTGACATTCAGAACCAGAGGACCAGCCCACACCTAGATGAGTGTTGCTTTTCTTTGCCTGACCCCAGATCAGAATCATGTTCAGCAGTGTTTGAACAGTAAGAAGAGACTGAAAGCACCCCACTGACTTCAGACCCCAGGACGCATCTGTGTCAACAGACCCACGGCACCCTGGGAAAGCAGCAGAGAGAGCCGCGGGGAGCTGAAGGGAGCGTCTTTGTCCAAGGTTATATGAGAGAACAGCTTATATCACATTTATCTGACAAGGGTCATGTATAGATGCAGCCAAACTTTGAGAAAAGAATTTTACAGGAAAAATATGTCAAGATAAAAATGATTTGTTCAAGAAAGCAATGAAAAAAAAAAAAACAGAAGAAAAACATTCTAAATGTCACCTTGCTACTGCTTCATTCTAGGAATGATAATATAAACCAAAAGGCAAAATTATGTTCAATTTAATTTAATTAAATTTTTAAATATAATTTAAATTAATATACATATTAATTTATACAACACTGCATAGAGAAAATAACAAACCTAAACCTCACAGAAAAAGTAAAAACAGAAAAGTCACATGCTATTCCCAATATAGCCAATTAGCATACATCTTACATGTAAATGTGCATATCTGTGAAATGCTTTTATAGTCAGCTTTCAGGAGTAACTTTTTAAAACAGCACATCTCTGAACAGGTTTGGTCAGTCAAAATGCTGCTAATAAAACGGAGCAGTTTAGGCCTCAAATAATAACACTGAGAGCAGAAATACACACACACACACACACACACACACACCCACAGACCCTGAGGGCAGTATTTTAGCAGAGGCTTTACAGGAAACCTTTCCCCTCCTCGGATGAAAACCGCTGACAAATGTGGACAGAGGGGCGACAGGACTGAACACTTTGGTTTCAATTAGTAATTCACAACCTTTCACATCTGCCTGCATCTCTTTGATTAATTAGAACCTTTTGTTTTCCATCTCTCCTGCCAGAAAACAAAATCGGACCATTTTTATCCTCGCACTCTTGGGAACCGATGTATGTGAGGAACTTTCCAATTTCTCTAATTCATTCTTGGGTCTAAATCCCTTCGACCGCAGTCGTTAATGATGATGTTTCAGCGAGAGTTTAAACACCATCGCCCTGCTGAGATCACTTGACAACCTTAATAAATGGTGTGATGCATATTTGCATGACTCCCTGAAAAACAAACAGATGCGGAAACGTCTGTAATTGGTAAACCACCGACTTTGTGGATCCAGATACTTCAGGTCTTTTCACATGCATTAATGTTGTGAAGCATTAATCCACCAGAGTTTAAATCATTTCAACTGTAACCACGCTGCTACTGACCTTTCAAAGCACAGTAAATTATGGGATTATTCGAAAGACATTAGGGTTTTTTGGTTGCTTTTGGGTTTGTTTGTTTGTTTGTTTGTTTGCATGACAATGTCCAACTCTGCACATTTAGTAAGCTGATGAGGCACACAGAAAACTGATCTGATCATCATCCAGTCTGTCTGGAGTCACATGAAGTAACAGAACAAACTGAGACAGACTCAATCCAGAAGAACTGTGATAAACAATCATTTTTAAAAAAGCATCCTCATTTTACAGCATTTTTCTAAAACTGTCTAAAACTGTCTACAACTTTGAACAGTACTGTAGTTTTACAGGTAGGTTTTTTTTATTTATGTTAGAGATGTTGGCACAGTTCTTCTGGATTTAGTCTCAGTTTGGTTCTGTTACTTCAGACAGACAGACTGGATGATGATCAGATCAGTTCTCTTTGTGGAGCACTGGCTGTTGTCAGACAATAATCTCACTGCATTATTACAATTAGTGAATGTTTTGATAATAACATATTTCAGGAGAAGCGTGGCACGAATTAATCACAGCTGGCTCTGCATTACCTAATCAATCACCTCGTTAGCAATCGCCAATCACCATCTCCCTTCTCACTATAAATAAACCAGTCTTCCTTTCATTCGAATCTCGCTTTCATGTACCCTCCACCTCCCCTTCTCCTCCAAGTCCACACCTTTCCTCCGGGGGGCATGCGGAGATCGAGCCTCTAAGCAACTCTAAGAGCGGAGTCTGCCGATTCTCCCGGCTCGCTCACCGGACAGCACGCCAAATTTGCTTTATTTACGCCGCCTTGGTTTATTCTTTACTAATGAGTAAGCACGAACTCGTGAAATGACAAACAATAGTGTTTGGAAATTTAAACTGATATTTCCAGCTGACACGCTACCGCAAAAGATAGAAATAACTCACTTAAAACCAGTTTTTGTTGCTGAAAATACTAGTGGCCTATGCCTTTTGCACAGTACTGTATATATATATTTATTTATTATCATTATTATATTATATATTTATATATATAAATATATATATTTTTAATATATATTTTTTTTATTAATAATTTCAATTACTGAAATCGAGATCCAGCATGTGACTAAATCAGGCAAATGTTTCTGTAGGTTTGGTATAAACATAGTAAAGACATTTATTCTGTTACAAAAAAAGAAGAAAAAATTATATTTTGAGAAAAAAATGATGTTCTTTTTGACTTTCTATTCATCAAAGAATCTTTTTAAAACCATCACGTTTTTCACAAAAATATGAAACAGAACAGCTTTATCCTGCCATGGTATGAATAATAAAAAGGTTTCAGTGTTTTTTTTTTTTATATAATTTGGCAGAATTGTGAGATATAAATGCAAAAATCATTTTTATTGAGTGATAACTTTATGTTGGAAACAGGCTTGCATAGTTTTCAGCACTGATAATAATTAGATTATTTTTTGTTGTCGTTTAAATTCATAGGCGAAGTTTAGAGGGGCCAGGCACTGCCCCCCCAGAAAAGACCCAATAAATTTTGTCAAACATGAATTTGTAATGGAATTTACAACACGTGAATTCATCCTCTCCTCCCGAAACACTTAAAGTAAATCTCTGGTAAACGGGGAGAAGAGAAGAATAAACGTTCTAGTAACCTACACGATCTGTATACCACTAATAAAACATGTCGTCCGACTTTTTTTGTAACATTTTTGCCGTTTCTATAGACATCAGCGTGTATATGTATATTATAAACTATAAATGTATGGTTTTGCTAGTACTTATGTGTTTTTAAATGTATGAAAGCTACAGTTAGCAGTATATGGTTGAAAACAGCATATATTTGTGATAATATGACAAGCACTCAGCGTGTCCGATCTGGCTTTGCGCCAGCAAAAGCGCGAGAGCAGATTTAAATTTAGCCGGTAATGACCTGATGCACTGACGTTCTAATGACACCGTTGCGCCACTTTTCCTCAAATATTGCAAGATGCACAGATGAACTCAGGACCGAATTTCCGATCTTTCCCTACTGCACATAGAAAACAAGTTAATTGCAAATTTATCAGGAAAGAAGTTAGTGGGTATCTATGCAAATCGGAAAAAGAGGCGGATTCTTCTTGTTCTTATTCCACTTTTTGTGTATGTAATAAATGTATTTTGATTTAAGAATAAATTATAAAGGCTACAAATAATTTAAAGTGGAAAATATGGTATGCTGTATGTAAACGAAAAAAAAAAACTTGAGTTTGTGGTCTACCGGTAGGTGCCCCCCTGGCAAAAATGTGAAACTCCTCCTATGTTCAAATTATATATTTTTTCATTAATCCATTTTTAATTGCAGTAATATTTTTACACTTTTACTGTTATTACTAAATTTTTAACCAAATAACTGCAGCCTCGCTGAGCAGAAGAGACTTGTTTGTAAAACTCTTAAATCTCACTCTTAAATCTCATAAATCCACTTTTTCATGACTGTACCTTCAATGACGTTTACGTTGAGAAGTCAGTTTAAAGACCTTTCAGGGAGCAATCAGAGCAAACTGAGAACGAAGCTTTGGGGAAAGCTGTATAAAAAGCGAAGGTCACTTGATGCAGACCTCAAAAAAAGAGATGTAAATCACATTTTAGTTCAAAAACAGTCCAGAGAGAGCAAGTCGTATCACTTACCAAGGGTCTAAGACCTTTGCGACTGCTTCAGGAGAGCCTCTCTGCTCGGGACTGCAGACCCATTCATCACGGCCGGGTCAGGTCCGGGCTAAGAAACGCACCCAAAAGAGCAGTAAACTGCTCAAGTGCTGATACAATGAGCCTTTTTTCCAGGCCGAGGTGTAGCCCACCCTCTGAGGCCGGCCAGTAACTCCCTGCCGAATTCCTGCCGTTTTTATCATTACGAGCGTTATTCTAATCTCTCCTGAGACTCCCAGCTTAAGAAAAATGGAGCTGAATGATCGGAAATAGGAAGAAATTCACACAAGCATTCGGAAAAACCATGGGAAAGCCATTTGAAGGGAATAAAAAAGTGAGCGATTAGGGTCTGTGCTATCACCCCCGGCCTGTTAAAACAAATACAAGCCTGTTAAACCCGTCTGCACAGCGAAATACCCCGAGACACTTCACTGAGAGACGGCCAGGGACGTGAGTCTGAGACAAAGTGAAGAGGAATTAGCGGTGAAGCACTAAAAACAGCATTTAATTCAATCTTCTCAGATCAAACGATCTTAATGCACTCACTCCAATTATAGAACATTAAAAAATCTAAAATGCTGCATCTTACGTCATGACTAAATTACCGTAATTACAAGACTTAAAGTCTTGAAGAACAAAGAAAGCGTATCAGATGATTAAATCACACATCAAACGTTAACGGTTGAAATGCCATTCTGAAGAGGATTTCAGATTCTGAAACATTTGGAACCATAATCCGCTCAACTTTTTGTTCACATTTTCTTGAATAAAATGGGAGGCAAGTCTTCAGATAATAGTCAGAATGAGAGTCCAAACAGCTGATAAAAAAAACACAATAATTCACAGCACTCCAGTCCATCAGTTAATGTCTGTGAAGTAAAATATATTAAAATATCTTTCTTTGTGTTTGGCAATGGCTCTAAACAAATATTTCAGTGGATTTTGACGTGAGAGGACAATAGGCCATTGTCTTTGACTACAGAGAGTGTTGTTATTGATTAAAAACTGTAATCATTGGTTTGAAGATAAAACATTTCTAACAAACGTGGCTTTTCTCTTCACAGCACCTTAACTGCTGAACTGAAGTGGTGTGGATTATTGTGATGTTTTTATCAGCTGTTTGGACTTTTATTCTAACAGCACCCATTCACTGCAGAGCAACTATTAATGAACGATTGAAAAATTTAGTGGATTTAGTGGAGGGAAATCTAGTGAATGGATTTAAATACCATGTTGTTAAAGGGTTAATTCACCAAAAATGAAAATCCTGTCATTAATTAGTCACCCTCATGCCAAACCCATAAGACCCCCGTTCATCATCTGAACACAAATTATGATATTTTTAATAATATCAGAGAGACATCTGACCCTACACAGACAGCAACAGATCCAGAAACATATGCTGCGTCCGCATGCTGCTTAAGTAGGTACTACATTTAAAATCGAACGTACTACCCGACCGTTAAAACAGTACGTTCTATTTAGTATGAATGTGGGTAGTATGAATAGAATTCGGATGTACTACATCCCGTAATATCGATGTTGTCATGTGTCATGCGTCGTCACAACAGCGTGACAATTTAAACTTTCAATAAGTTATCCGTTTATTTAGATTATGTTAAAAAAGTGTAATTTAAATCACAATAAACAACGTTTTCTTCCTGAGAAACTTACACTTAAAATGATCATTTTTCGAATATGAAACCTCCTCTCCCGGAGACTTATGGGATATGAAAGTCTCCATGGTATGCGTACTATAGAATCCGGACGGAAGTAGTAGGTCATCCGTTCTGTTGCGGCCTTTGGAGAGTTTGATGGCTCTCTGATATCATCAAAAATATCTTAATTTGTGTTCAGAAGATGAACGAAGATCTTATGGGTTTGTAACGACATGAGAGTGATTCATTAATGACAGAATGTTAATTTTGGGGTGAACTATCCCTTTAAAAATGTGTTAAATGCCTCTGATTGGTAGTTAAGACAATAGTTTTATTCCAAATACATTATATCTGAAACAAAAAAAATGCTCTTTCATTTAACTGATCTCAGAGCAACTCAGTTTTTTTCCTGGCCTGTGGAAACTCTCTGCAATATTTCACCAGGAGCCCCAAGGCATATTTTGTTTATACAAAGCAAAGGATAAAACAACACCACAGTAATATGAAAGTTATTTCTTAAGGAACCTCAGATCCAGGTCTGAGATGGGCTTGCCAACAAAAACAGCGATCTGACATGAAGGATGCGATCTGACGTCCTTGTATTTACAAGTAATCTTCATGTTTTTAGCACCTATCTGGAAGAGCTGGCGCAGTGAAAAGCCACACTGATTGGTCACTGGCTGATGTGTAAACACTCTCTTCTCACGTCCCATGAACTATACACACTTCGTTAACTGACATGTTTTTTTCCCACAAGCCAGGCAGCAAACCTGCGGAGCGTTTTCTGTGCGTTGTGTAACAAAGAGTTGTTTCCAAACAAACATAAAAGGCCATATCGAAAGCACGCTCGACGGCACAGAAAATGTTTCATGTTCTGATTGACCTATTATGCAGCTAGAACACAGAGAAAAGAGCAAATAAATATAACATATTGGCGCTGGCGCTTTTGTTCACTTCACTGGTTAACACATGAAGAAAATACTGCTACCTGTGAACGATTAAAGCCCAACGCTTGCTTGAAGCGTATATAATTTACTGTAAAACATCTGCTATATTAAAGGAATAGTTGAAAATGTAAAATTGTAAAAATACAGCAAAAATGTAAATTATGCCGTAAATTATTCACCACTAAACCATCCTAAAAGCTCACCACTAAAGATCCACTGCGCTTGGATTTGCACAGCTCGTCAGTAAACAACGGCTCTGTGTAGTATATACGGCTCAATGTAAAATCACGCAACTGATGGCATTTACTGCCGACCAGGACCTGGTTTACTGACAAAACGCGCAAACATATCAACCGATCTGGATCTGTGCATCCTTACTTTCAAGTACATTCAAAACATTAGAAACACTAGTTTGTGCTCCAGTATAATTGGTCTGTCAAAACTTATCCAGTGAGAAACGTTCCGCGGTGTTAAAATAAGTGCGATTAAAATGCATTAGAAAAATGTTACGCGTTATTTTTGTGTAAATAAATAATCTAAATTAACGCGTTAAAGTCCCCATTTATATGTGCATAAATGTGTATGTGTATAAATATTTATGATATTCAATTATATAAAATTTAATATTATATATAAAACAGACATACTGTATATATAAAAATAAAAAAATAAACAATATAAATAAATAAAATATAAATAAAATGGATAAATTATATAATACATTGTATTTAAATATTTAAATGCATATCTAAAATACATAATTTATATATAATATATAGCATCTAGAATATTATTATTTAAACAATTATATAGTTGATTAGTTATTATTATTTTTTTAAATAATGATAAGATTAAATATAACATTTGAAAATAAATCTAAAAATATAATAATCATCATCATCATATTAATCATAATCATTGTCATTGTCAGGTTTAAACTATTTAGACATAGTTTGATTGTAAAATTGGACCAGAAATCCGTGAAGAAAACTCATAAGTGTCAATTTTTAAAAATTAAGATTTATACATCATTTGAAAGCTCAATAAATAAGCTTTCTGTTGATTAATGGTTTTGATTTTATGATATTATTTGACCGAAATACAAAAAAAAAAAAGAACAAACTTTTTCACAGAGCAGTTGTCAAAAAACAAAGACCTTTTTTTAACGCAGAACTGATTTCCAAAAACACTGAAATGCATTGAAAATGCTGTTCTTGGCTGGCGACAGTTGCTGTAAACTGCTGGAAAAGGTAAAGGTTGCCGCAAAGGTCAGAGTCTGCGCACAAACCACACGCTTTTAATTAAACAATTAAACAGTTCTAACGTAGCATTAAACATTTAACAATTTGATATAAACGCCAATGAGTTGAAACAAAGAGAAGGGTTGCTGTCCACAGAAACAACACTGAGATGAGTGTAATCTATCCAGACAGCTCAAAATCACTTATCCACTCCAATTTATGTTCGTTCAACAAATACACCAGCAGATCTGATTCTGATTCTTCTCAGGCCAGAAGGATAGACCTGGAGAAAACAGATATTTAATTTGCTTTTCAGTTTGATTAGGCTCCTTTATAGAATTGCATTTAATCAAAAGCATCTCAGCTTTGGCAGAGCTGCATCTGCTCTTCTTTCCAGCATAAAAGAAGGTTTCTCGTTCTGATGAGGCTGAGCATCTGATGTTTGACACCTCAGTCTTAGGTTTCCAGCGGCTGGAGCGAAGTTCAGGTCAGCGCAGGCCTTCAGCACGGAGTCCTGGAAATGCTGTAATTGCATGTGACGAGCACCTTTGATGCCGAGCAATTATGCATTTATTTATGTGCAGAACGCGCTCCAGAAACAATCCTGCCGTGGTTTGGTAATGATGTGAACTCCAGGCCGGGTCGCTGGGATACTTGCGATCAGAATCACCAGATTAGACATGTTTTCACCGCAAGCGCTCTCCGGGGTTTCTATCAAATTGGCTCCATGTATAAACATTACACGTGCATATGAGACATGCATGATTACGCCAGAAGTCAGGGTTATTTTGGTTCATAGCGAGATTGCAGTTATTTACTCACTGACTTTTGGTAAAAAAAAAAACCTGATTATAGACAAATGAAACAAAAAAATGTATGACTAAATAATATAATAACAAAATTTTGGGGACCTAAAATAAATAACATAAAAAACCCAAAACTTAACCCAACTTACGTAGATAATATCAAATAATACAATTTTTAAAATAAAATAAACAAATAAGAGCAATATAAATCAATAAGTAGTTGTTACGTTCTATGTCTGTTTAGTTCGGTTTATTCTGTGTTTTTTGTATTTTTGGTTTGGTTTGTTTTATTTTTGTTAGTTTCAGTTTATGTCTTCCTGTCTTCCTTCCTGTTTGCCCATATATGGTCTTTCCAGTGTAGTGATGTGATTATTAGTTGATTCCCTTCCACCTGTGTTTCCCCAGCTGTGTCTTGTCCAGTGATTAGTGTTTAGTCTATAAAACCCCTGTTGTTTGAGTTTGTCCATCAATGTATGTGTTAGGTGTTTTGTACTCTCTTTACTTTTTGAATTATTAAAAGACTATTATTTTTGAGAACTCTAAGATCTGTTGCATTCTCCTTCATCCTCCGGCACGAACCCTGAGTATAGGTAATGAAATGATTACTATTATTGTATTTATTAATACAAATTAATTTAATAATAATAATTAAATGAAATATGAATTAAAATAATAGTATATGTTGAAGCTGAAAATGTGAAATTATTAATATTATTTAATTACTTATTAATATATATATATATATATATATATATATATATATATATTACTGATTAATATTATGTACATTAATTGCATTACAAAAAATAATAAAAAAGTATAATTATAAGTATAATTGCATAATTAAATGTAAGTAATATTAATACTACTTCTACAGCTAGTACTAATAATAACAGTATTATTACGTCAATAATTGTAGTAATAATAATACCAACAGCAACAACAACTATTATTATTACCCAGTGGCTTAAATCATAGAGGCATGGGGGTTTGTTCATTATTATACTAGCAACCAAATAGAGTACCCTAGCCACCATTGTACAAGCATCAGAAAGTTGTAAAGACATGGGAGTTGGATGTTTTGAGCAAAAAGGACGACTCCAAACATGCTACAAATGCTAAAAGTAAAATGCTACATGCTAATAGTGATTAGCTATGCTAAATCATGCAAATAAAATTATACATTGTTTTTAAAAACATGATCAAAATGTACAAATGTTCTAGCATCCTGTTATTTTTGTCTTAAGGTTAAATGCCCAATAGGTAAAATTCATACACCTTATTACTTATAAAAGTGAGAGTACATCTCAACTGGACAAATTATGGCAGATTACATCAGCACTATATCAGAGCCCTCACCTTCTCCTCTCCATTCAAATTTTTACTCACATTACAGAAGTTAAATATGCCACAATTAATTTAATCAACATGTAAATATGTGACTCTGACATGAAACATGACTCTGACTTTCTTCACATTCCTGCTACGATGGAAACACATCCACTTAACAGCATGTGTGTGTTTATGTATGCAATGTCCACATTAAATCATGTAAACACAACGTGTGTGTGTGTGTGTGTGTGTGAGTGTGTATTCATACTCGTGTAGGTCATCCGTCCAGCGAGACCCTCTGTGTCACAGGAGTCTCAAACAAACGACACTTTAAGGCGAAGGAAGCAGTCTTTTATTACCAAGTAAACATTTGCCAGAGCACTGCAACACAAAACACATGAGCTGACATTCATGAACTTTAAAAGCTATTTGTACTGTGAAGGTGTGAGAAAGCAGGGAAACCGGGAAGCACAGGGAGACATCAGAGCTGACAGACTACAACAGTCACAGTCTACAGACTACACTTAACCCTTGTGTTCAGCTCAAATTCAACTTTCAACAGTGCTGTCACACAAGTAATTGATTAATCGCATACATTTTTTTTTTACATAATATATTAATATGTGTGTATATATATATAGGCCTATATATAAATATATATATGTATGTGTGTGTGTATTTACTATTTATGTATTAGGGATGTCCAGATCCGATCACATGACTGGAAATCGGGCCCGATCACATGGTTACAGACTTGCTCGGAATCAGAAATTACCTCCCAATCAGGACTCGAATATATATATTCTCTATTTTTTTTTAAAAACACATCCATAGTTATTTGGTGGCACAGAGGTATTATAAAGTTGATGACAACAACACTACAAGAGGTAGAAAGGAAAAAGCTACATTTAAGGAAGGAAAGGACGTGATAAGTGGCTAGGTATGGTTTCCCATACTAGGAATTTTTTTGCTCTGCATTTACCCCATCCAAGTGCACACACACAGCAGTGAGAAGTGAACAACCACACACACACTGTGAACACACACCCGGAGCAGTGGGCAGCAATTGCTGCAGCGCCCGGGGAGCAGTTGGGGGAAGGTGTCTTGATCAAGGGTCTCCACTCAGTCGTGGTATTGAAGGTGGAGAGAGCGCTGGTTATTTACACCCTCCACCCACAAACCCTGCCGGACCTGGGACTCAAACCCACAACCTTTGGGTTACAAGTTACAGCGAGCTTACCCAGGCAACAAAGCCGAAGAAGAGTCAGCTTATACTGCAGGAGAGTTTGAAGGGGAGAGAAAAAAATGCTCTGTGACAGCGTGAAGCCGCAGGACATTACAAAGGAGCACAATTTAGACTACAACAGATTTGTTGAATGCTAAAATAAAGTGAATTAAATAAAAAATAATGAACATCCTGTATCTGTTGCTTCGCTCTTCTTTATTCTTTCTTTATGTACTATAAAAGTATTGGATCTGGTTTCGGTAGATACTCAAAATCAAATTACTTGGACTCGAGGACAAAAAAAAAAAACCTGATCGGGATCCTGATCCCTAGTATATATGTATACATAAATACACCAACATACGGTATATATTTAAAAAATTGTTCTATGTATATACTTTTATATATTTAGATTCTTATATTTGATATTATTGATTAATAAATGAAATTTCATAAATAAAAGTTTGATGTTTATCTGCTTACCCCCAGGACATCCAAAATGTAGGTGACTTTATTTGACAATTAAATATGAACTAATTTGTGTTTATTAATATCATACATATTAATTAAATGTGTAATAAATAATTAGTAAAAAATAATATTAAATGATTGATTTGATTTTAAAATCTCTTAAAGAATAAATATCATACATTAATATTATTATATATCTTAAAATAATATTAAGTACTTCATATTTGTGCAATATTAATATCCAAACATATTAATATTTTAAACCATTTAATAATTAATTTGCATGTTACAGTTCTCTATGCTGGATAGCAGTCACATTATAACATAGTGACTATTAATTACTATGGGGTTTGATTCCCAGTAAAATTACATGCATACAATTCCATCAACACAGAAAACACCTCGGGTAAAGACACAAATGTCATAAATGTAAATGCAAACAGCCTCAGAGGCTAGAAAGTGACTTCACAAAATATTGTACATCAAGTAATCAAATCAAGCGCGAATATGAAAATGCCACTATGTCAAGGGTATTTTAACTAAAATGAATACAAAAGCATTTTACTTCAGCAGTGTGCTATTTTGTGAGTATTTTGTGAGTCTTCAGAGGATGTTGAGCAAAACGTGAGTAGTTCAGATGAGTTTAAGCTGCAGTGTTTGATTGGACTCGTGACCTTTGACAGCCACAACAAAAGCCTCAGGACGCATTTCCCTGCTGTCTGTGACACACCAGACCTCAATCCTGCAGAAGAACCCTCCTCATCTGTTTGATTAGAAAGAGCTTCCCATGAAATGAGTGCTTAGCCTCGGGCGGAAAACCACCTTCATCTGCTCCTGCTTCACTCTCATCTGAGAGACTGCAGCGCTCGTTTCAGAAATTGTTTGTAAAGACAAGCTGGGGGGTATTCCAGAAAGCAGGTTATGTGACATACCCGGGTAAGTTTAAGGGTAAGTTAGTTGGTAACCTCAACTTTCGGTTCCAAAAACAGAGGTAACTTTCTGGGTATGTACTGTATGTAACTTTAGGAACTTACTATCTGCTCTCTGCTCGGTAGCAGGTTATATTCCAGGGTTAGTTTGTTTTAGAAGGTTACTGAGCATGGCGTGCCCTTTTGATGTGGAGGCACAAATTATACTAAGTTTTTATGCCGGGAGAGAGTTATAAGACTGCGTATTGATGTATTTTCATTTTCCTAATGGTTATTTAAAAGAGCGTTATCGGTTTTCAAAAGATTCATTCATTTATTTACCACATCTCTTGAGACCACATTCACACACAAAAAATGTGTCAGTCTTTTTGCGTCAGGGCATTTTTTTGTACAATGTGGGCATGTGCAGTGGCGGTTCTACATAGAATTACTCCCTGGGAGAGAACCCCTCTTGGACCCCCCACCCCTAATTATTTAGCAATAATTGATTGATGCTTGCAGCAGTAAAGGATAGTGTATGCCGATTACTTTATATATGTGATGAGAAAAAGAATTTTAAATGACAAAGTTATAGTATTGTAGTGTCTTGCCGTTAATCGTGTAACCGTGGGAATACTGATACCATGTGTCTTTACACAACTTTTTATTGTATTTTTGCCGATTTGGTATGAGCACCGTAATGTACCTGCATTTAGCTAAACCAATGATCAAGCTTCAATGTGTCTTGCAATACGTGATTGTAGGATAACATTAATGCATTAACTTTGAATAAAACAACCAATCACAAGAGTTGAGTTGCCCTTCTGATATCTTTCAGTCATTCATATCTTCTTTGTTCTTGAACGGCAATATCAAGTCAGTCCATTACACACCTCTCACCATGACGGTAACAGTTTTTTATAACCGCTGCAAATGAACCCAACCCACCCAAACTAACTTGAACATAAACACACATAACGTTATTTTTTTGTTGTATTTGTTTTTTATTCATTATTATTGGCTTTATTTTCCATTTTGACTTGGGAAATCTGTGATCCATTAAAACTGTCTTCATGTACGTGCAATAACTCTGGGTAACCAATAGGAGGTTGATTAAACTTACCCGTCTCATGTGTTTTGGAACCGACATACTTATGTTTAACCAAATGGTAAGTTAACCAAGCTTTCTGGAATACCCCCCAGACATCGCAGGTATCAAAACAAACACGTAACTAAACGTCTGGATTTCATTTGTCAGGCATGAGCGACAAACTAGACCAATGCGTTTCCTTCCAGCATCCGAGGTTGAAGCATTTACCAATGTGTGAAATTATCTTTAAATTGAATAAACATTAATGTAAGAATCAAATAATGTTAAAACAATTTTTAACCTTGTACTACCTGTTGTCGGCTGCATATTATGTTGTATCTATTTAATGCTTTATATATAGGCCTACATACATATATATATAAACCCATCTATAAATATCTATAACTATATATATTTATGTCTGTGTGTGTGTGTGTCTTTAAAAAGTCTATCAATAAAGTATCTGAAAAAGATCTACTTTAAACAATACATTAAATTACATATTACAAATAAATTACAAATAAAGACAAAATCAATAAGAAATAAATCAATAAAACAAGTAAATGAAACAACAACTAACACATGGTTCAATGCCATGTCTCAAGTCAAGTGAATGAATCAAACAGGCATCCAATACTGACTTTCGCAAAAGGGGAATAATCAATGACATTTGAGATTACAACTAAAACAGCAAGCCCCGCCCCACGACTGACCCGCGAGCAGGTGAGATAAGTTAGAGCGCAGGAATGATCGCACACGAGTGCTTGAATTGCGCGCAGAGTAGTTGCAGTGTAGATCTGTCGAATTTCAGGAAGAGCACGCACGAACGATTGCAGCTGCCACCAATCTTCTTATTGCTGATAACCCCCCAAATCTCTCTATCTCGCCTTAAATACCGCTCACTCCCTATCCTCAGCTTCTACGTTTTTTGTCTTCCTCCACCTCCCCTTCCGCCACCCGAGCCAAAGCTGACCCTCCTGAAATGCAATAAGACAAAATTCAATAAAAAAACATTTCTATGACTGAACTTAATTTAAAAGACAACAAAAAATAGTATTAAATACTATATTAACATATTCAATTAAACCATATTACATTTCTACATTTATTTTGTATGTTTACAGTTCACTATTGTTGTGATAATTGTCTCATGACATGTAGGCAACCAAATTAAACATCATTCATCTTTTGTTTTATTAAGTGTTAAGTGTTTTATTTTGACTGATTGAAAAACTATTTAAACTACTATTTGATTTTTTTTTTTATATTATATATATATATATATATATGTTACCGGCAATGTGTGAAATCTATAGAATGCCTGACGGTTTTAGGCAAAGTGTGAAATATCGGGTTTTTGTAAAAATGTTGCATACTTTTCCTAGGCATTCTATACAATCCCTAGGCATTCTATAGAATGACGAGTACCGTTCAGGCAAAGTGT
>JAUCMT010000035.1:1166471-1190822 GCA_032357475.1 Enteromius thamalakanensis
TAAGCCCGCCCCCACGAGAGGTTTGTGCCAAAACAGCAAACGAAAATTTGCGAAGCGTAAGCGAAAGCTGTGGCAACTCACTCAGAATCCATGATTCGCGAAAACGATTATTTGAAAATCATTAACAAAGAATGAATACATCTCACAATTATGACTTTACATCTCACAATTCTGACTTTACTGTACATCTCACAATTCTGACTTTACATCTCACGATTCTGACTTTAGATCTCACAATTCAGACTTTACATCTCACAATTCTGATTTTACATTGAATAATTCTGACTTTACTGTACATCTTACAATTCTGACTTTAGATCTCACAATTCTGACTTAACATTGAATAATTCTGACTTTACTGTACATCTCACAATTCTGACTTTACATCTCACGATTCTGACTATATATCTAACAATTCTGACTTTACATATCACACTTCTGACTTTATATTTAACAATTCAGACTTAACATCTCACAATTCAAATACTTTACATCTAATAATTCTGACTTTACATCTCACGATTCTGACTTTATATCTAACGATTATGACTTCATATCTAATAATTCTGACATCTCACAATTGACCTTACACCTAACATTTCTGATTTTATATTATAATCTAGACTTTAGATCTCAAATTTGTGTCTTTACAACTCACAATACAAGGTAAATGTTAAGCCTGACAACAAATTTAATATATATTTGAAAAAACAGATTTCAATAAATATACTGTAATTGTACCATTCTGACGCGTTCCTTCATTCACACACATGAATGATGGAAGTCTTTAAATCATTAATCAGTGCATCCTGGTGATTTCATGAAGTCTCTCATTCTGCTAGCCTGTGTGAGCTCTATCTGTAGATGTTGTTGGCACCTTTGCAGTGGAAACGCTTAATAAACTTACTAAATAATGTCATAAATCATGCACTTGCAGAGAGGTTAGCATGAGGGTTAGGGAACAGAACATATTATTAGCTCATATAATAATAGAGACGTCAATGCAAAGTCTCACTGTAATAGAAAAACAAAGTTGTGTGCGTTGATGGATTCTTTTGGGATTCATGGATCATTAAACAAACTGATCATTCAACGGCTGATTAAAAGCCAATACATTTTAACCTGCAGTATGCTGTTAAATGACATCAGGGCCCTTTCCAGAACTCAGACTGATCCTAAATCAACATGACATCTGAATTATTTGATTATAGTCAGAGATTAGTCTGTCTTTGATTGATGCAGATTTTAAGCCAATTGGTAATTTGTTCACACAAATATAAATTAAATGTACAGTATTGCCATGAAAGGCATTTATAAAAGATAATAAACAAATAATTGAAAAAACATAATACAATACAATATACAATTATTTTAATATTATTGATATATTCTAATATAAATATAAACAATGGAATTGCATAAATACATTTACTAATATCAAAATTCTAACTAATAATAATTGTCTAAATACTAACTTAAGCAGTTTTTATTGAAAAAAAAATGTTTCTCAAACACTCCTGCTTTATTTTGAAAAAAAAAAAAATGTTTTTAATTAATTAGAAAATAAACTAATAATAAAATAATGTAATACGATGTAGAATTATCTTAATATTATTACTATTCATATTTTTTTTAATTGTAAAAATGTTTATCATATTGTGACATATCGGACTCGGCAGACGGCAGATGACCAGTGCAATGGAGGTCATGGAAGTGGGGCAAGAGTCTCTGACGAAGGGTGGCCGGTAAGTTAGTGCAATCAGGGGGACACTCAGGCGGTGCTGGGTCCTATGACTGGGCCTCTGATATCTCTGCAGTAATGTCCCAACGGATAGGAGCTACTATGTGGGGCAGCGGAATGATGCGGTTCGGCAGAGTGGGGTCTGTGGGTGTGTCAAACTGCCTGGACAGGGCGTTGGCCTTGACGTTCTTGGATCCCGGACGGTATGTTATGGTGAAATTAAAACGAGCAAAGAATAGTGACCATCTTGCTTGTCTGGCGTTTAGACGTTTTGCCCCCTGAATGTACTCCAGGTTCCGATGGTCCGTGAGGATTAAAAAAGGTGTGGCAGCCCCCTCTAGCCAGTGTCGCCATTCCTCAAGGGCTGCTTTCATGGCCAGTAGCTCGCGGTCCCCCACATCGTAGTTCCGCTCGGCTGAGGTTATCTTGCGAGAATAGAAGACGCAAGGAAAGACTTTGCCTGGATCTCCCTGCCTCTGTGAGAGCACAGCTCCAATGCCCGTGCTGGATGCATCCACCTCTACTATAAATTGCTTGGATGGATCTGGGTGTGTGAGGATGGGAGCTGACGTAAAACGAGTCCTTAGTTCCTGAAAGGCGCTGATTCCCTGCGCCGTTCAAGGCAGGGTGGTGGTGCCTTTCTTCGTCATAGCTGTAAGAGGTGCGGCCACCTGACTGAATCCCCTTATGAACCTGCGGTAGAAGTTGGCGAACCCCAGAAATCTCTGCAATTCTTTCAAGGTCTTGGGCTGAGGCCAACTGAGTACTGCTGAAACCTTGTCCTCATCTATAAACACCCCGTCCTGGCTGATAACGTGGCCCAGGAATGACACACACGTCAGGTGGCCATCCTTCTTTTTTACGAAGAAGAACCCAGCCGAGGCGGGCAACGTGGATGTTTGGATGAACCCCATGGCAAGTTCCTCTTGGATGTATGTTCTCATACACTCAGTTTCTGGTTGGGAGAGTGGAAAATGCGGCCCCTGGGTGGTGAAGCGCCAGGCAGGAGCTCAATAGCACAGTCGTAGGGACGATGCGGTGGTAGATGGGTAGCTCTTCT
The DNA here is from genome assembly GCA_032357475.1 of Enteromius thamalakanensis. Lineage (NCBI taxonomy): Eukaryota > Metazoa > Chordata > Actinopteri > Cypriniformes > Cyprinidae > Enteromius > Enteromius thamalakanensis. The sequence goes on from JAUCMT010000035.1 coordinate 1,169,273, forward strand.
CTTGCTGAATGCCTCCTTGAGGTCCTGATATTCCTTGGGGAGTGTATTGAATTCATCCTCCTCGGTGACAGGAGGCGTCGGGTTGATGGACGATGAGAGGGCTCGAACTGGCTGTAGCCAGTGGGCGTGGCAGTGAGCAGACCATCTCAGGATTTGACGGTCTGGCCAGGAGATGGTAGGGTTGTGGAGATCGAGCCATGGTAGGCCGAGAATGATGGGGTAATCAGGGGAGCAAATAGTAAACAGACCGATGATCTCAGAGTGGATGGGTCCGACGGAGAGCTGCAGGTCCTGGGTGGTACAGGTGATCTCGCCGTTACCCAACGGCCGGTGATCTAGGGCTGCGACAGCCACCCGTGGTCCACATGTAACAAGAGGGATACAGCAGTTCTTAGCATATGACTCATCCACAAAATTCCCCTCTGCCCCAGAGTCAATAAAAGCCGTAGTCTGTATCTGTTTACCATTAACACAAATGGTGACTGGCAAGGTTAAGGAGTGTTCATGAGACCCATAACTCACCTGTGTGGGGGTTGAACGTGGTGGCCGCACCGGGCAGTCGGCTCGGATATGTCCTGGTTGGCCGCAGTACAGACAGAGGTTTTCACGCATCCTCTTGGTACGCTCCTCTTCTGACAGATGAGTCCTTCCGATCTGCATGGGCTCAGGAGCGGCGTGCTGGCTGGGGGGGGGAGGCTCGAGTAGGCAGGGCAGGATGAGGTCGGCGAGAGCGGATCAGATTGTCCAGTTGTATAGCCAGCTCCATAAACTGGTCCAGTGTACGGCCCTCGTCACGACACGCCAGTTCCGTTTGGAGTTCTCGGGTAAGAGCCTTGCGGTACAGTGCTTTCAGTGGCTCAGGCGGCCAACCCGTCTGAGTAGCGAGGGTACGAAACTGCAGCGTGAATTCGGCAGCTGAGGTGGACCCTTGTTTGAGAGCTAGCAGTTCCTCACTGGGTTCGCGCCCTCCAGTGGCGTGATCGAAAACCTCCCGAAACTTGCGTTGGAGTGTATGACATGAAGGCCATGCCCTGACCCTCCCACAGGGAAGTGGCCCAATCCAGCGCTTTGCCAGTCAGGAGTGAGCAGATCAGCGACACTTTGTTGTCATCATCCATGAAACATTGAGGCTGTCGGGTGATGTACAGGTTGGCCAGCATGAGAAAGCCCCGGCATTTCCCTGGAGAGCCGTCATATTTTTCAGGAAGCGATACACGGGCGGCGTGAGATGTGTGAGGTGCTAATCCTACGGCTAAAGTGGCGGCTGCTGGAGATGGTGCTTGAGTGACTGAAGGGTTTTGGACCAGAGCAGTAATGGCGGTATTAAGGGCTTGTATCGAGGTGTTGAGCATCTGCAGAGACTGCCCCATCTCCTCAGAAGCTCGCGTCAGCTTCTCCAGCTGCTGGTGGTGAGTGTTCAGTAGGCCACCCTGGCGGCTAACTTTCTTAGCCAGGCGATACACATCTGCTGGATCAAGTTCTGGCGAAGTATTCTGTGACATATCGGACTCGGCAGACGGCAGATCCATGTGCAGATGTTTATTAAGTGCAGTAAACCAGGCAGAGAATAACACAGTGAGAGGTAAACAGAGTAATCAGGTACTGTAAAACAGGCGTAGTTCGGGGCAACAGGCAAGAATCAATGGCGATAGTCCGGGCAATGGTCGAGGCAACAAGCAGAGATCGGTAAAAACAGTCCAGGCAAAGATCGGGGCAACCAGCGAGAATCAACGTCGAAATAAACAGTCCAGGTAATAAAAATAATCCGTCCAAAAGGGTAATCCAGAGAGAATGCTTGGTAGAGTCACTAGGAGCAATACTTCGCATCGAGCATAGCTCAAAGTTCGCTTTATAAAGGCGGAAACCCGTGAAAGCAGCGCGGGCTTCCGTGAAGTGTTCAGGAAAAAAGAGTCCGGGTAGGAACTAATATTCCGGCGAAGGTTCCCGCTGATGGCGGTCGGACGGCGCCACAGAGGTCCGCCCTGTAACAAATATATTCACCTTCTGCCTTATTCCCATAAATAAACAAACAAGCAAACAAACAAACGAATAAAATTAATGAATAAATAAATAATACTAAATAAGTAATAAACAAATAAATTAATAAATTATACCTGAAAACACACACACACACACACTAGATAACACACACAATACAAAATTACTAAACTGATGAAAAAAAAACAAAGCCTGAATTATGAGATGTACAGTAAAGTCAGAATCGTGAGATGTAAAGTCAGAATTGTGAAATGTAATGTCAGAATTATTCAATGTGAAGTCAGAATTGTGAGATGTAAAGTCAGAATTATTAGATGTAAAGTATTTGAATTGTGAGCTGTTAAGTCAACAATAAAACAAAACAGAGATATTGACACTCTGTCTAAAGCATGATGAGAAACTTTAGTATCTCTGACAGCAGGTGTTGAGTCGAGTTTAACCCATTTACCACTAAAACTCTGTCCTACGAGGGCACAAGCTGTCAAACTGACAACTGTGTGAGTGTTTGTTCTCATTCGAGACATTTCTGTGTGTCGTCTGCCTCTCTGAGGATGAGACTGCAACCTGATCTCTCTCAGATACGTCTCATCAGAGTCAGGCTGCTGTATACACAAGCTCACGCTTAATAAACCCTCATGCGAAACTAATTTTCTGTCTATTTGTCCAATGCACTGAGGCCTTGGGATAGAGTTTCCAATCTAGGCCATTTTCAGCCGAGCCGAGGGGGGAATATAACCATTTCCCAGCGCTCGTGTTCTCTCTCAGTCTCACACACACACACACATACTCAAAAACAGACTCACATTCCCACCATTTGACAATTGCTACATGAAGCATCGAATTCTGCCTTTGCTGAAAGTAAAAATACTGTACAAAATGGCAAAGAACAAGCAGGATTTTGAACCAATCAGATGTCACTGTGGCCGTGACTACCAAACATTGGATTAAAGCCTCTGCTAAAGAAAAACCTAATTTTAAATGTAAATACCTTTGTGTTTGTGTGTGTGCGTATCTGGTGAATAAACATTAAACGATAAAAAAAAAATCTAGTTGCTGCTACTACAACTACTAATTGATCTAAAATCAATAACATAAATGATCATAAACACAAAATAAACAAATTATTAATAGACAAATTAAATATAGCAGAATTATAAAGGTCTGAAATGTATTCCAAGCAAATACACAAAGAAAATTGCATTGTCATCATAACATCATAACAGTAAAACCATGACGCTGAAAGTCCATCAAACAAATGTGTCAAGAAATCTGATCAGTTATTATCTTGTAGGTAATACATTAATGCTGAAAACAGGAATAATAAAGAAAACAGACAATTGTACAACAATTCAACAATGCACACTTGCACTACATTATCAGTTGTGCACTGACACACACAGAACACAGGGTGTGAAACTGAGCATCCACATTCACTACTAACATCTTTGTCATCTCTACACGATTGGGAAACATTTTTGGTACTGGCTGTCTGTTTGCACAGAGTTTGCTTTAGTATCTCTGCATGTGCTTCAAACCCCAAACACCTTGCTCCAGCAGCATAAACAGCCCTGGTTTCCTGCCGCTGCTGGGTTTGGTAAAGCTGCGCTGGTCAGAGGACGGCGTCAGCGACATGTGTTCTGTGCAGATCATGGGCTCACGTCCAAAGCAAATATTTGGAAAAGGAACAGGATTCTGGTGAAACCCGGAGCAGAGCTCATGCTATTTGCACTTAAAACATTTCTTAAAAAATCTCCAGAGAGGATTCATGTGCTGAAGAATTACACCTCTCTCTCTCTTTTTCCTTCTCTTATTTCTGATCCTCTAGTCCTTCCTCTAGTCCGACTCTTTTCTTCCTCTGCGACTCGCTAAATGTTCAAGATGATCAGTCACGCAAAATCAGTAGATTATGGGGTTACTGCTTAATCTTCCAGCAGAACATTTATTTTTTATGGCTTTCTATGTAAGATGCTTTTACAATCTATCTATCTCTCTGTAATGCTTTTAATATTGAAGTATATGGGCTTTTTAAGATTCTTTTTAGCACACACACACACACACACACACACATACACACATATATAACATTTTCATGTATATTTTATTATTTTTTTAAGCTTAATCAAAATATGCCAACTTTTTGAAAAAAAATTAACTGAAATGCACAATATATATATTTTTTTAATTCTTAAACCTGTTTAAGAATTTAAAACAACAGTTTAAGACAACATGTTACCTGTTGTTGCAAATGAAGTTCACACACACACATCCAATAATACTATAATATATATAATATAATACTAAAAAACTGTAGCAAATTTTACAAAATGCACGATATCATTGTTGTATCATCAGAAAGAAACAAATATAAAACATTTACTTTAAAAAATGTAATATTTTTAATATATATATACATATTAGGGGTGGGCACAGGTTATTGTTTATTGAAAAACTTAGAAAATTTAAAATTGGTATAATTTTTATTCCCAAAATTAATTATAATAATAATAATTATAAACAATTCTCAACTAAATTCTATGGTTTTAAATGTTATAAATAAAAATATAAATAATCGCGTCATTAATTTGTACTTTGTGTACTTTTTTTGGGTTTCTGAATTGTGAGAACAATCAGATCTTTTCAAGCTCTGCCAGAGAAAAACTCAATCAATACATGTTTCAGTGTGTTTCAAAAAATGGCAGGCAGTCTAGGAAGGTCTGAAATAGCAGTGTTCTGCACCGTGCGAGTAAAACCCACATAACCCACACAAACACTGCGAGAAAAGCCACCGATCACAGCAAAGCAGCAATTTCACATCTTCATTGGGCCGATTGTTCGACGCGCCGGACATCTGTTTTGAGTTAAAGCGCCGAGGTCAGTATAAGACTTTAACCCGATGTAAATCTTTCACACAAACACACCGTACACACACACTCCCCTCAGACTGACTCAACTGACCTGGAACGGCTGGGCAGACGAGTCACCGAACGTCAAAAACTTGAGCTCACTACAATTAATCCCACAGAACCCTGCGCTCAGCACTCAGAAGAAAAATCTGAGGGATGTATCGCCCTCTTTTATTGGTTAACCGTGCAAACCGTTCTGGGCAGACTTTGATTAGACATGCCCATATATAAGTGTATAGTTCCAGTGATATTGTTTGTTTGAGATCATCACACACACTTTCATTGTGAAGCAGCGAGGGCTTACCCAGGCAGTTGTGTCCGTCGTGGGCCAAGCGAAAGCCATCGTAGCACGTGCATCTGTAGTTCCCGGGGATGTTGATGCACTCGTGAACGCATCCTCCGTTATATTCACTGGCACACTCATCGATATCTGCAAGAGCAATCACATTAAATGTTAAAGAGCTAATATGGCGGAAAACTGTTACTATTGCTATTCTTTTGCAAGTTTATCCAATAAAAACAGAGGTCATTTACATAGCCTTAAAGGTATAGTATGAAAACACAATATTAATTTCTGAGGTCCTTGAATTTTTCATTTTCTTCCTGATGAAACCTTGACTAACATTATGAGGCTCCCGTTTTCCGGATTTGGATTAGATTAAGCTAGGACTTTGTTTTTACACACATGCCTTGCAAATAAGCACTACTTGTGAGCATTTTAAGACCAAACAATGGCGCAAAAATATGTTTTACATATTTCAGTGCAAGCTTTTTTCAGTTGAGACTGCTCTGACATTTATTTTATTCTAGGATTAGTCTTAAACCCTGTTCGGGAGAGCGCCCCTATAAGCTAGAATATAAACCATTTAAAATGCATCTGCTCAAACATCTTTAATTTGTTCCTAATTAATTTATTTAGCTTAATACAAGCTTCTGTGTGCCGGTAACTGCGGTGATTATAGTGAATTATGCCTCATGTTTGGATGGCGAGAGCAGCTGAATAAACTGAGTGGAAGGAGTGGAAGTCTGTGGAGGGGGACGCAGGCCATCCCCTCTCATTTGACGCCCAATTGAGCACTAATTACGCAGACTCCTCTACTCTGCTTTGTAGTCGTCTGGGCTCAGTGAGTATGGAGAGAGACGCTCGCTGTCTGGAGTACAGTGCTTTATTTGTCTTTATTCCTGAATGCTTTTTATCCCACCTCCAACACAGTACAAAGTCTTTGCACTTTCGCTTTTTATTTGGGTTCTGTGCCAGCTTCAATCCATCGAATTACAAGCTATTTTACCCTGGCTAATGTGTCTATATATGAGGCCGAGCCATCTACGGCACAGGCAATTTCGAGAGGTAGAGGAAAAAACGTTCTGCACTATTGATTATGGGCGTATTGTTTACGGGTCATTTGTTTCAAGCTGAGATGATTGCAGATGTGGTAAAAACGCTCATTCTGCATCCAAGAGACATAATAAATAGCCTATTAAGACTCAGATGATGGACTTTACTGTGGACATATTGATTAAACTATGCAAAATGAATCTGAAAACATCTAGAACTGTCTGCATGGATGGACTTTGCCGAAAAGACAGTTGATTAAGGCTGTTTTAGGGTTGACATAATTTAAACAGCAGCGTCCATCAGTGATTAATATTTATACATTAAATATGTGTGTAATTTGTCATAGGACAATTATACTGTAATGCAAATAAGCTTAACGCATGACATATCAATAATTCAATTATAATAAGCTAAACTATTAGAATTTTATTTTTTGCGTTTTAATTTATACTATTCTTATTTTTACATTTTATTAAAAGACAAAATGTAATATTTGTACATTAATTTAACAAACTGATTATGGCCTTACATTTTTTTTATAATATTCTAAAATAATATATATATATATATATATATATATATATATATATATAATAACATCATTTTTTTAAATTATTCTTATACAAACTTCTAAAACACAAATGAATGTTTGTCACACTGCAAATAAGCTAAACGATAGGAAATGGTGAGCAAAAATATGAATATTAATATTATTTTTTATAAAATATTCATATTACAAAATAGCATATATACTGTAGGATATATAGGATATCTTGAATGATCTTTTCATGGATTTTTGATTGGAAGACAAAATGCAATTATTTCTATAAAGAAAATAGGAAAAATCTTTTAATGCACTGACCTGCCAAACAGCTAAAAGCAATAAGAAAAAAGCAAAAGATGCATTTTGTATGTAATTAAATTATTATTATATTTACATACAAGTATAAACAACCGGTCAAAAGTTGTTAAATCATCTGACTGCATTTATGTTCCTCATGAGCTTAAAAACCTTTTGATCTAAAGGTTTATGCATAAACGCATGAAATTAGTTTTGACGATCTATAAACTGTGCCTAAATATAAATATAAAGAAATAAAGACATAAAACCCTTGCTGGTTAAGCTAGTTAAGAAGTGTGACCTGCTTTCTCAAGGCTCAGGCCTGTTATTTATCCCAAACCCACGTTATTTGTAGCAAATAGCTATCAAGAGTTTTGCAATAGCTTTCAGAGGATTAGGATCCGGTTCTGCTGCTTGTCTTTTTGCACGTGGTGAAGTATATTTGAACAGCGATGCTCATATCTCCCCAGCGCACATTTGTGTTTCCACACCATATCAAGGGCTTTACGCTACTGATCCCGGTTCAGTCAGGAGTGCCGTTTTAACGCAGAGCAAACATTCCAGATATCATTCACTTTCCAGTGTTTTGCCTGGGCTTACGATGTTTGTATCCAGAAAGGATCACATTGGCTAAATGGGTCCAAATGCAGCAAACACCTCTCCAAACCCAGTTGAGCTGCAAAAACTTCCCCTGAAGGCAGAGGGCCACGAGAAAACAAGACATGACCACATCTTTGTTCAGTATATAGTGTAGCATCTTTGTGCTGAGAAACAATGACATTGATGAATTAAAGGAATAGTTCACCCAAAAATGAAAATTACTGCATATTTTACTCACCCTCAAGCTGTACTAGGTGTATATGACTTTATTCTTTCAGACGGACACAGTATAATCCCCTGAAGGCTTATAGGCTAGTTTTCTGACGCAGGACTTGGGGATATCTGATTTACGGTCACCCTCCATCTGCATTACCAAGAAGAGCCAGGAGTCATATACACTTAGGGTGGCTTGTGGGTGAGTAAAATATGCCGTAATGTTTATTTTTTGGTGAACTATTACTTTAACTGTCCTAAAGAAACAAAACGTAAGATGAACGTATGATGCAAGTAAAAGTTTCTTTGAGAGTGCTTAAAATCATGCTAGATGATGGGAAATCATTGTTGGTCCCTTTCTGTACATAACATATATTTCTTTACAGTAGCTGATTGCATGTAACCTGTATTACTTCATCAGATTCCAAAACTGTAACTTAGTAATTAGGTTACATTTTAAAATACTTTATTCTCAATTTTTTTTTTTTTTTTTTTTTACATTTCTAAAATAGTCTACTGTTTATATACATTCGGAAAGTCTTCCAGTTTTGAGGATATTCACAGACGAAAACTGAGAGGCACAGCATTTAAACACTGGGTTTTAAGCAGTGTTTTCGCAACATTTCAGTTCATGTTGAATTCTCGTTTAGTATTTAACTGTGTATTACTATGTCTATGTCTTTGGAACTATTTAAAATTCATAAATTCACATTATCCTGCGTCAAACTGTGTCTTGTTTGGTGGGCGGGGCTAAACAAGCAGTCATGTAGAATCGGCGGGTGGACTTAAACGGGCAGTGATGTGGATTTGGCGGGCGGGGCTAACCAGGCATTGATTTTGAATCAGTGGGCAGGGATAAACAGGCAGTGATGTAGAATCAGTAGATGGGGTAACCAGGCAGTGATGTCTTCTGCAGGGGAGGTGCTTATCCACACTCTTACATCATAGAGTAGAACATTCCACAAACTGTTGTTTCGGTAGACTGCCTTCAATATAACCTGTTTTTAGACAATTTTGAGTTCTGAAACTTACAGGAGGTTTTATAGTACAGTGACCTCATATACTGTATTGCTTGACATAAAAATATATTAAATTAAATATACTTTTAATGAGGTAATTATAAACAGCTCCCTCATGCAGGTAAAAATGCCCATTTAAATCAATTCCAGAAACAGAAATAGAAAAATTAATTTCTCTTCCTGCATTGATGTGATGGGGACTTTGCTGTAATTACAAGTTATCAGTTACATGTAAGATGTTTCATGCTTAATTTCACATCCAAAGGGTAAAGAATTGAGTCTGTCTTTTTAATCTTGCATTTGAACACCTATTTCCCTTCCCTCAGGTAAGTCTGAAAATGAAGCCAAGGAACTGCAGAAGTAATACACAGAGAAGAAGACCTTGTAGTGTCTGAACACACACAGAGTATCAACCAGAGTGATCTTATTATGGACAACATTAAAAAAAAAACTGTTTTGTAATCAGTAATCCTGTCTTGTTCCAATAAAAAATATCTGAACACGCTTAAACAAGATAAGTATATTTGAGAAGCCTAATATATTAAGATCTGAATCACGTTTATTTTCCTTTTCCCTCAGGCAAATAGTTTTCTTATGGTTTAAACCTCACGTTTAGCTAGTTTTGTGCTTGGGGGAAAAAAATGTGCTAGAGGGGTAAATGTAATCAAAATTACTACTTTCAAGTGTGTAGTTTAGAAAATATATTGCATAGTATCATGTCTACTGTTACTTTATGATACGTTTGCATATTATTGCAGGTTATTGCTGCAAAAATTATAAGATGTAAAAAAAATACACTTGTTTTTCCTTTTAAATCAGTATTTATTGCAATTACATAATTAGTAACTACATGATTTACAAACAAACAAAAAAAACTCATTCATCTTTCTTTTTTCAACTGAAAAGTAATTCAGTTACTGCAATCACCCTCCTTTGTCCTGCATGTTATTGCATTTTTATCTCTTAGTAAGCATTTCTCACCTTCACAGTGCTTCCCGTCGCCTTTGTATCCTGATTTGCAGATGCATTTGTATGACTTGAGGGTGTTCTGACAGATGGCATCCATACTGCAGCTGTCTAGGGCCTCTGCGCACTCGTCCACATCTGCTGAGAGAAAGGAAATCAAGAGTCTTCGAGTCGCTATTTGGAGAAAAACCGACACATGTTTTTGCCTCGGGCGAGTAAACAGAAACAGTCAAGTGAAAATCTGCTGATCCAGCATGGCAGAGCAAACTCTTTTCACAATTCCACCTAAAACCTGGTCAGAAGAAGCGAGACAACAAAATGCAGAACTGATCCCAGTTCAGATGAGATAGTTAGGTCCTCCGCATCTCATATTGGAGTAACCTCTGCAGACTTCCCAACCTGCAAAACTCATTTCAGGGAGATCCCCCGAAAGGGTTTTTCTATAAATGCTTTTAGAGCTTGACAGGGTGTTGCTATGCAGTTTCTAAAATGCTTTGAGTGGTTGCCAGGGTGTTGCTAAGGTGGTTTGTGTGGTTGCCAAGGTGTTGTTATGCAGGTTTCTTAGATGATTTAATTGGTTACCAGGGCACTGTTATGCGTTAACGTGTTCTGGCTGGTTTCCAGGACTTTGATATGCAGTTGCTAAGGTGTTTTGAGTGGTTGCCAAGGTGCCATGAAGTTATTCAAATGTCCTGGATGCATGGCAGGGTGTTATCATGCATTTGCGAAGCCGTTTTAAATGGGCAGCGAGTTAAAATGCAGTTGATAAAGGTTTTAGGGATGAATACCAGGGTGTTGCTATGCAGTTTATGCAGATTTTATCCTCAGAGTCATTGCCAGGGAACAACAGGATGTTGCTATGCTATGGTTACTACTGTTAAGTTGTTCAGAGTTGCCAAAGTTCTGCTGTGCAGTTTCTTAGGTGTTCTAAGTGGTTGCTAGGAAGCTGTGGGTGGTTACTAAGTGGTTTCTTACAGACTCAAGTCAAACAGCCCAGCCATAAATCGAATTTTGCAGTAAATTTTAAGAGCTCTTTGGCAAGTATGATTTGAACATGAGGGTGTGTTGTGCAGAATCAAAATAACTACAAAACTGTGGCCTTGGCTGTGATTCCACACGGTTTGAACAGAGGTCTGTCTCACTGCTGTAAGGAAACAGATGCCCATCAAAGCAGGAGACTAGAGATTATTACAGGGTTAGAGCTCCAGAAATCCCAAGCCACAGAGTCTCCTCTACCCTGCTGGTAAAAAATGACAATCATTTAATTTGAGCACTTGTCAGCCAACACTCAAACCGACATCTAATGAACCTTAAACTTTAGTTTTCACTCTAGAATCCACAGACGTCCTTCACTTATTCATTACAAATGCAGGAATCTCTCTGCTGATGCTGTAGGAAAGTGGTGGACGTTCTTTATGGTGACATAAGCCATTAAATTACTCGCATGTTGTTTACAGTACAAAGCTTTTAGGAGTTAGAAGTGTCCCTGCTGTGGAGAAAAGAAGACAAATTGTTCCTTTTTCTTAAGAGCCCTAATACTATAAAACACACCATTCATCACATCTCACACTGAGGCCAGTGAAAGGAAGGAAAATTATGCATTCAACATTTAAAGTCAGAAACCCATTTGTCCAAATGCCCAATCACAAAGACACAAAAATTAATTAATTAATTTTCTCAACATGAGGCATGAGGCAGCTACCACCACACTTTACGTTTGGGATGCAGGCAATGACCAGAGCTGTTTTTCTTCGCAATGATGTTTGTCTTTCTGTAGCTTTCTTCTATCTCAACATATAATCATGGAGCTAAACTAGAGTGACCATTGGGTTCTTGGTCACCACATTAACCAAGGCCTGGTTTCTCGAAAGCTTCTTATTGTTAATTAGTTCTTAAGTTGTACCTTAACCTCTCTCTAACATTATGGCGCATTTCCAAAAACGTGCTTACGCTAAGTATCTCTTAACTAGGTCACACGTTCGTAAGGTTGGTCTAGACCAACCTTAACTCATTCTTAGCGTAGTTTCAGCTCAAGACGCTAGTCGGCGCTACTGAGCAGCAGTCTTTATAAAACGGCGGTGTATGCAAGCACATTATGGCACGTTATCAAAGTCGTATTAATTATGGAATATACTGTAATCGAGTTTAAGAATTTTATTGTATTTTTATCAGTACTAATAGAGTGACTTTTAATTAGCCTCTTTCCTAATGTGACTAATGCATTAAAATTGCCAAACACTTTTAATATTGAACAGGTGGCAAACAATTTGGCTATAATGCTAAGATCGCATAAAGGGGTAATTATCACAACTCAGTCACCAAAAAAAAATATTATTCTATTCTTTCTTTTAAGAAAATGTCCTTCAAAGTTAAGTACTGTAATTGGAATCTAATAGATACAGCATAATAAAATAAACACTTAAATGTTTTCTGAATGCTTTTTAAAAAAAACAAGAAGCAAAAGCTTTATCAAAGGTTCAATGAAAAACCGGTGCCACATGCACTTTTACAAGCTGTTTGGACTGAAATGTGAGTTGGGAGTGTATGTAACCACCCTACAATGATAAAGATCCACCAGTAGTTTTGTTTTAATTTAATAAAATAAGTTGCCCCTTCTGAAATCAAGCCATTCTCAAATGCATGTCGGTGTGGCGTCACACCAACAGAGGCCACTTCCACAATAGTTGATTGACAGCAGCGTGTCACACAGACTGGACTGGTGTCTTACCTCAGACCCGCCCTGAGTGAGCCGTCATCAGACCGAGACGCAGAGATAAGCCATGCTGCGTCCGAAATCGCATACTGCTTAAGTAGGTAATACATTTAAAACCGAACGTACTACTCGACCGTTAAAACAGTAGGTACTATATAGTATGAATGTGGGTATGAATGCCATCCTTATATTTACATTGTGTTAAACAAGTGTAATTTAATCACAACAAACAACGTTATCTTCCTGTGGTACTTACACTTAAAATGAGCCGTGTCTTCACTTTCTGCAATTCTTTTTATATAAGTGTCCATGGTATGCTTACTACAGAATTCGGCCGGAAGTAGTAGGTCATCCGGGTACTTCTCGCCTACTAAATTTCGAATGCTATGAATTCTCGCCTCGCATGCTGTTTTTCGCGTACTATATAGTAGGGAAGTAAGCGATTTCGGACGCAGCGCAAGACTCCTGAGAGATTGAGGTGTTTTGTTGTTGAATGTGTTAATGAAGCAGTAGTCATTTACCCCCGACATTTGATTGGCTGAAGACGCAGAGGATCAACGTCACATTTAGTTCTGAAGGAAATACACGCTTGATCAAACGAAATACGTTTATATTCGCGCGAATCATGACCCAGCCTCACCTACAGAAGCAGTGAGAGTAAGGTCTGAATCTTTGCAAATGTCCTTTTCTAATAATGTGCTAATTAGCAAGTTTCACTGTGAATACGGCTAAAAAAGATCCTCTGAGAGCGCCTCTAAAAGGAGGGGTGGCGTCAGCGGAGCTCGGGAAGATTTAAAGGGGAAGTAAACAGAACAGTGATTTCAAAAGAGCTGTTTTTGACAGGGTAAAATGAGCATTTTTAACTATCTTTGACCCTAAAGGATCATATTAGCTTGTGGAAACTTGGCTGTGTACGACTCCTTTAATAGCATTAAATGCAGCACACAGCCCTGAAACACAGCACAGCCCACTTTCCCTGATGAATGATATTGTTAAAGTCAAGCTATCAGTGGACATGAGCGAAGAGATGCCACAACAGCACAGCTCACAAAAAGAAAAAAAAAGAAAAAAGAAAAAAAAAACAAATAGTTTTGATTAAAGTCAAGGACATCCTGCATGACTCTTCCGTCTAAAGACATTCATCACTCTCGATGTTGATCCACCCTCGTCTGTCCACTGCACTCTTCCCGGATGGAGGTAGAAAGGGGATTGTGCTAACAGAGATATAATGTTTGGCTTGTGTGGTCAGTCAGCACGTAGCCTCTGCCCAACCATTTGAAATATTTGAATCCCAAGTGAGTGTAAAAAAAAAAAAAAAAAAAAAAGAATACAAGTTAGCAAATACAATAATGTCCATTTTGAGTGCAGATTGTACAGAAGAGAGGGCACAAAAAACACAAGAGGGCTTAGTGTCATTCATTTCTCATGTCTTCATTATACTTCTATTCATGCGGAAAACAATTATTAAGTACACAGAGGTGAAAATATTAACACTCTCAGATAAACAGACGCAACTGCTCCCCTTGACTTCCTGAGAAATGTTAAAAAGAAGTGCTGAGATTGCAATACTGTCAAAGTTTACACAGGTTTCATACAAGCATCTGTTCTAATGAGGGGGGACTGGGAGGACAGCAGAGTCTATGGGAAAAGCGGGACACTTGAGTGTGCTTATAAAGTTTGATCTAAGGGCAAGAGACTTCCTGCTAATGTAAGCAATCTTCCAGTGTTATTGCTAAAGCCACTCTGGACATCCACTCAGGGTTTGAGATATGTAACATTATATATCAGCCAAAGGTCAAGAGTAAAACATATTGTCCCAAAAGGAGGAAGAGCAGGAGAAAAGCAAAAATAGGTAGTAAGGCAAACAATTAAAATTGATTATATGTACACACACATAGTAGATCATCTCGTATGCTAACCAAGGTTGTATTTATTGGATTAAAAACAGTAAAAATTACAGTTCTAACAAGTTGATTTACATGTAGTGCTCAAGAAACATTTCTGTTGAAAACCACGTTAAGATCATGCTAAACTATGATTCAAAATGATTCATTTTGTTAATGGACATCATATTGCGCAAGAACCCTGGGAAGAAAAAACAACACCATGGTTTCAATTGCTTATTTCAGCACTGATAAAACTGCAAAATGCTTTTTTTGAACCAAATCAGCATATCAAAATATTTCTGAAGGATCACGTGACACCAAAGACTGGAATATCTGTATACTTATATGTATAAGCCTACACTTAACCTACAAAACCTAACCTAAATATTCAGTATACTGCTTAATACAGTACATTGAAGTGAGGAATATGGCCTTTAATTAAAGAGGCTGTCATTTCCACTCATTGCCTGTATCACACACTCCAGATGTGGATGCTTTGATTCGGTTTACATTGATGGCAAGTCAAGTGGGAGATTACTGGGCGGCCCTATGAGTTTCTCTTAAACACAAGCTCAAATATTTTGACAGTCATAAGAGAGGCAGAATGGATCAGTTAGTGTGCAAAATAAACGCCCCGAGCGGGAGAAAGAGTGTGTGTGTAGGCAAAGAAACGGCAAAAATGTCGCTTCAGATGAATTCAAAATGTAAGAGTGTGTGGCCTGTGTGCAGCAAATGTGTGTGAATAAAAAGAAACCAACGCTTTAAAGAGAAAACTCTTTTAAGAGGAAAAGAGATTAATTCAAATCCCCCTGTAAAGTGTTCAGAGTCAGTCAGAACACATGGCACTCAAACTCCAGACAGTTTTTTCTATTATAAACAAAACACCTGATATAAAGCTTCATTTTTAATGTGCGCAGTCTCTTAAACATCTAACGTGTGTCTTAAGATGTCAGATATGAAAGGAGCATGACAAGGTGACCTCGTTACAAAAACAAGTGTCAGAACTCAAAGTGTGTCACGTTGGAGTTCACGACATTTGGTTTCATGTATAATTCAGAGCAGTGCAAGATACAAAATTATTTCATAGAAATCCCAAGGAAAAGAGCTTGATGAGTAAATCCCTCAACTGCGTTCCAAAGCTCATAATTAAAAGAGAATATTATAATTAAGAGAATACAAACAGCTTCAGATCAAAAGGTCTTTTCCTTCTGGTTAGGAAAACTACAGAAACAGGCTATATCAACATAGCTCCAAGTCAGTCGACTGCATGGTAACAATGCAAAAGTGAACCATTTTAGGCATATTTAGTCTTATGCAATTTGTTACAAAAATAATTGTTACTAGTAAGACTCCAGCAGTTTTATTACTAGTAAGAATTTTGCTTATAATTAAAAGTAAATTTAATTATCTTTTGGATAAGAGTGTGTATATAGACCTGTGTGCAAAAATGTTTAATGACTTCTAAATATGCCATACTAAACGGAGATATCTAATTAACTGAAATAGGATCAAGTCAGTACAGCAATATCTAAGTGACTAGAATAAAATAGAAAAGAATAGAATATAATTTTTTTATTGCCATTGCAAACAGAGCAAACAATGAAATTCGTAAAGCACCTCTGTGGTGTGATACCATAATAACATATAAATATAATATAATAACAGAGAAAAGACAAGGGTTATCTTAGAGTGCAGGGATAGTAGAGCCTTATTTTAACTGATTCAACGTGCAGTGACAAATAAAAGACAAGAACAGAGTGTGCAAAAATGGAAAAGCAGCATGTGCTTCCCAGAATCCTCAGAAACCTGGAGAGGAGGAAACATCTCATAGGTCACTAATGTTGCAAGTTATACCTAAATTACATGGGTGATTCTTCAACCTGACCAAATGAAGCTGAAGCACTGAAAATACATGTTCTTAATAAAATCCTTAATCTATGAAAATATACATTACAAAAATGAATTAAATGTAAAACTATATATCATATCCATTTTAGGTTGTTTACCAAGGAGAACAGAATCCAAGATGTGAGGGGAAAACAAATTAAATATTTAACAATAAACACAGTTCAGTACTTCTGCTGTGCGTCATTTTAAATTCTGTATATGTAAATACAAAAATAATACAAAAAATATCATATGTTTTGTAGGTGTGTTTATCTATATATACATTATTTATGAGTGTATGCATTAGGCATATATAAAACATAAGTCTCTTATTTGAAGCCTAAAAAAGTATCACAAATTATTAAACACAACACAACTGTGATTACACTGTGGAAGAACTATAGACAACAACAAGAAAGGAAACTAAAGAAGATAGAAAAACAGATTTCTCAAGTGTTTTACTGTACGCAAGTGTGAAAATCATGTTGTAAAAATGTTAAATTATGTCATAGTGTCCATACATGGACGCCTTCTTGGTCTTATGGCATAAACGCATCTTGATGGACTTTTGGTGAGACACGAGATACAGTATATCACTGCTGATTCCAAAACAAATGAACATTAGTGGCAGTAAAACTCAGACACCTCTTATTCCCTTTTACACAAGAGTTTTGATTAATAAAGTGTAATTTTTGCACAATTACTTGACTTCAAAACAATTTTAATATGCTGGGATATTTGAAAACTGATACTTTTGACTGTTATATCATCACACATATCCAGCTTCATATCTATGGGTTTTCATAGACAGTAGGTTTTTTCGGTTGCTCACAAAGTGCAGAGATGTACTTGAGAGGCGAGGAGCTCCGGTTTGAATCCAGTGTATCTACGGTTCATCAAAACAGTTCAAATCTGTTTATAAGGAAGTTGAAATGACAAGGTTGCATCGCCAAATGTGTTTTATATATCAGTTTTGCATTTGTTAACACTATTGGGTAGTTTTACAGTTGGATTTGGAGTAGGGCATATTTTCCAACAACATAATTTTTAACAATGAAAATGTGCATGGGTTTATGTATTGAACCTGTGTTTTAGTGTCACTCAGTAGACATTTCGCTTAGAAACTATGACAAAACGTGCAGTAATGCACGTAAAAACACAAAAGTGCACAGAGGTACATATTTTTATGAGACCTGGTTGGATGAAGCCTAATTTAAACAACAATGTGGAATTCCAGTGGCTTGAGTCTGGAAGAGAGTCAGTAGAAAATCCGTGCAACAGCACTTTGGGTCCTGCAGTGGTTAAATCAACACAAATGTTACAGGTCCTGTTCCAAATAGTGGTGACTCAGGAGCTGGACAGTTACCAAGATCACATTCCTGCTCTATCACCACACTGCCCTTGAGGAAAGCGCTCAAGGTTGCTCTTTCAGGGCTGTCCCTGAATCAAGTCGCTTTAGATAAAAAGCTTGTGACTCATCTAGCTCTATTGTCACACAGCTGACATCACGAGCTGTTTACAGCAACATCTTCAACTCAAATGCATGCCAGTTCTTCACCAAACAAAAGCACCTTCTGCTGATCACAACTAAACTTCACATCAACAAGGTTTAGACTCTGTGTGTATGTGTGTGTGTGTGTGTGTGTGGGAAACACTGACAGACTACAAAAATGAAAGAGAGAGAGGGAGACAAACCAAATCAAACAGAATACAAACCAAGACGGGTGACAGTGTATAGGTCATATGTTCCTTTGACTTCTGACAGCTAGATGGATTGCTTTCATTTGAAGAAAAGGAAAATATTTAAAAAGTAAATGCATTAATATTCATGCACCTCAGGAGGAATAAGTGTCTTGTGTCTTCTAAGTAAGAGAGGGTAACTAATCCTGACTAGAAACAGTGAAAACCACAAACAAGCACATGATAGTCATAATGGATGCTGGTGGTCTCTTAAAACCATCTTTAAGAGGTTAAAACGATTTTTGTAAAATAAATATCTTCTACAGAAATGTCTAAAAAAATATAGTAAAAACTGTAAAATTCTAAATTTTACATTTTCAATTTCAATATATTTTAAAATGTTATTTTTTCCTGTGATGTGAAACTCAATTGTGACATGATCCATGCTGATGCTCATTAAACATTTCTAATTATCAGCGTTTAAAAATGTGGTGTTTTTGGAAACCATAATTTTTATTTTCTTCAGGATTCTTTTGATTAAAATAGAAAACAGCATTCTTTTGAAATATAAGAAAATATATACTGAGCCCGACCTTTTGATCAGTAGTACAAATATATGTTAAGAAGTAAAATATATATATATATATATTTATAAAACTGAAAAATAAATATAAATATGAAAAGTAATGTAAAGCGGTCGCTTAGCTTAAAATATGGTAGATACATTTATATATATTAAACCACTGCAACCATTAACATAAAAAAATAGTATATTCAATTTATCTTTTTTTCTTCCAGTTAACATTCTTTAGAAGATTCAGAAGTTTCAAAGCACTTGAAATATTTCCATCTACACCATTCAGAGCCTTTGAAACTTGCCTGAATGTTAAAGAGACGAACCTTGACCCGATTTAACATGACGCCCTATCTGCTCAAAGAACAACATGTCATTACAGGAAGTAAAGCAATCATAATATACAAAAGGAGCAGAAGAAGAAGACTAGTGACAATGGGAATTATCACTGTTATTCTCTCTCTCCTCTCTTGACAGGCAGAGCTTTAATTCTGTAATCCACACAGACAAGAGGTGATAAAAACAGCAGAGGAACCTGCTCCCTAATCGCTCACTAATGGTTATGACAAAGACCTATTTCTTTCACACATACACTTTCCAGACAGGCACAGACCTGCTAAAGCAAATATAAAGTCAATAATTAGCTCGGTCATTAGTGGAAAATTAGGAGACATGCAGAGAAGTTTTGCTGTTAGCTGAATGCAAGGCCTGTGTCATTATATGATTTTAAGATGCCTCTGACGGCAGTAATATGTGATAGAAATATGTATTATTGTTATCATAGTTATGAGCGATAAACCAAACATTCTGGTTGTTGACAGCAAATTACTAAGCAGTATAACATCAAAATACAAATTCATGTATCTAATTAGTATTTCAAATTTAAGCATATGGATTTCATGCAAAACGATGCTTTAATCTACATTAATTTGACATAATTCCTCAATTAAATGCATTCCGGAACTGAGACATCTCTCAGATAACAGATACTTTCATTTACATTAATGGTCAAAATCAGTGGATTGATTCCATTGAACAGTTAGTTTCAGTGAACCAGTTCGAAAAACTGATTCAGGTCATCACTGAATGAACAATATCACGTTTTAATTATTGGTACTTGTAAGAGCCAAACTGTCACACAACCAGTCCATTTATACAGAAATATTTATTTAACACTAATGCTCAGTGTTCAGTAAGTCCTTGAGCACCGCTTCTGTTCATAAATTGGTAAACTTTTTTGTGATTTAATGAAAACATCAGAACAAATAACATACTATTCCAACATTAATAAATTCAGTTTACATGTTATGTGAATGCGGCTACCATATCCTGCATTTTTCAAGAGCGAATTTAGTTATATAAAGCGTGTGTCAGTTCCATAAAGTGCCAATTACTCTATTTCCATATAAGAAGATTAGGAACTCTGAAAAGCAGAGGCAACTGTATTGAGCTGCAGCACACGGCCATGAAACTCACAACTGAATCATGTTTTTGAATTCCAATCAAATTCTAGATAAATACAAAACACAGATGTCTCATGACAACAAAATTGAGCGCACCTTTTGTGTAAATGAGAGCTCTCATCAATCAATAGATCATCTCTAACAAAGCGTCAGTCAACAGAACGTGATTCTTTAACGTCTCAAGGCCATGGCTTGGCCAAAGTGACAAAGGTGTTGCTTTGACAACTTTCTCATGTCTTTCTCATTCAAAGCCAAAAGTGGGGCACTCAAATCACTAAATCACTCTGTTTATGTGCTATTCTGTGTGTCTGTAAGAAAGTGAGAGAGTCAGTGTGTATCCTGAATGATTTATTTGCTGGCCTTCACAGCTATGAGGCTACAGCTCTGATTCAAAGCTCTTCTGTAACACTGATAAATGACATATATTCCTGGCTGACATGAATGCTGTACTGAATATGACCTGCTCAATGGGGACAACCATCACTGCCCACTCTATTTTGAAGTTCCTCAGAGGGCAATGGAACACAGAAGTGAAGGGCTTGAGATAGAGAGAACTGTGACATTCATCCTCAGGTGGTTTCTAGTACATATTTAGCACTGTAAAGCGCTTGCGATGGATCTTGCATAAACGTACCATTCCCAGAGGGACAGGTATGCACGCATAATGTACAATAGTTCTACTAGAACATCTATGTTCTAACTCACATAACTCAACACAGAACATACTGGATAGCCTGTTGTTAAAGAAATAATTCACAATATATATACAGTATATATATATATATATATATAAAATTTATTAAAAAAAAAAAATGGTCCTAAGTATTCAGTATTTCTGCTCAGTATTTAGTAGAAGCACTCTTTTGATCTAATACAGCCATGCGTCTTTTTGGGAAAGAGGCAACAAACTCCCTGCTGGCCTTTATGTGTCTTGCACTGAGGTGATGCTTCTATTGGGCCACTCTGCTATAAAGCCCAGACTAGTGGAGGACTGCAGTGATGGCTGACTTTTTACAACCTTCTCCCATCTCCCGACTTAATCTCTGGAGCTCAGCCACAGTGATATTTCGGTTCTTCTTACCTGTCTCACCAAGGCTCTTTTCGCCTGATAGCTCAGTTTGGCCGGATGACCAGTTCTAGGAAGGGTTCTGGTCGTCCCAAACATCTTTCATTTAAGGATTATAGAGGCCACTGTGCTCTTAGGAACCTTAAGTGCAGCAGAATTTTTTATTTTTTTTGTAACCTTGGTTGATTAACTCATCTGAACCCTACCCCCTCCAAGGTCACCTGGCGCAGACTGTTACAGACTGTTACAGGCTTACACACCACCACATAACAGCTACAGATAGACTTTTACCTTCATTCCACCCAACGCCTTCGTGTGCTTATTCCCCTCAGTGTGGGTAGGCGGTTCTGTGACCAGCGCCTTCTCTGGCTGCAGGAATCGGAAGTGTTTGCCTACATTGGACAT
>JAUCMT010000035.1:1208889-1225368 GCA_032357475.1 Enteromius thamalakanensis
TAGATAGATAGATAGATAGATAGATAGATAGATAGATAGATAGATAGATAGATAGATAGATAGATAGATAGAAATAAAGGTGGTAGATGCTTCATCCTAACCCTATCTTAAAAAAAAATGTTTCCCAACAAACGATAATAAATATTCAAAAAATAAACGAATTTTTTCTCCAAAACATTCAGATTAGAACTGGATTGACAACATTGGATTCTCGATTATCTGTATATCGTCTTTTTTAATGCCGTTTTCAGTAGCATGATCAAGACTAACTAAACATATTTCGTTGCGCCTGCCATTCACTCGCAACAGGCTTTGTGTTTTTGTCATTTTTGACATGAAACTTAATTCTGAGCTTACAATTTCCATCTATTTTTCAAACAATATCCCAGGAAAGGAAAGACCATAAACCCAATAGCTAGCTTGAAACAACACTATAAAAGGGAGCATTTTAATAAATATTAGCACTACATATAGTGAGGTCAATAAGCATTTGATCACCCTGTGATTTTGCAAGTTCTCTTACTTAAAAATCATGGAGGGGTCTACAATTTTTAGCATAGGTGCATCTCCACTGTGAGAGACAGAATCTTTTTAACAATTTATTTGGGAATTTCATTTGTGAAATCTGTGTTAATATCCAGGTCTAATTCAAATATAAATAGTGTACGTTATGCTGATCAATTTAGTTAGTCAGTAGTCTCTGTAAAAAAGTACCACTTTATGATAGTACCACTATATGACAAGTATTATGATGCGATAACATTATTTACAGAAGAGGACTAAAGAAGCCAATCTAGCTCAGTTTATATAAACTAAAGTTATTTTAAGCTCTGACCTTCCCAAAATGCTTTGCACCATCAACAGGCCATCGCTAAATCTCTTTCCAAGGGTCTCAGTTTTCAGCTCCATCTGGCCTGAAAAAAGTGGGTACACGGAAAAGACTTCTGGATCCCAGAAGAGCTACATTGTAGACGTAATCTGAGGCATGCTGTTTATATTACGATCCAATAAATAAATGTGCTCTTGGAGAGGTCGAGGTCAGCGGCGAGAATCCAGACATTCACTGATGCTTACAGAACAAATGAGGTGAAAAAAAGAAAAAAGATGAGATAAAATGAGCTTGTCGGCCATTGTGGATGAATATTGTAACTTTACAGTACATCTACTACCTTTACTGTTTACTGTTTTAATTTATATAAATTTAGGCTTATATAATCAATAATAGTATAGTGTTAAGTTAATTAATATACACATACACTGCTGTTGAAAAGTCTGGGATCAGTAAGACTTTTTATGGTTTCTAGTGCTCATCAAAGCTGTATTTATTTGATCAAAATACACACATTTTAAAATATGATTTATTTCTGTGAAACAGTGCTAAACTTCAGTATTAAGTGTTATATGATCTTTTAGAAGATTTTTGACGGCAAACTTTCATAGTTTATATTGTAACAAAATTTCTGTATTTTACTTTATCGGGGCAATCCTCAAAACAGTTTCACAGGTCCCAGAAAATATCATGCAGCAGAACAGTTTTCAACATTGATAATTAATCAGTATATTAGCATTATTTCTGAAGGATCTTGTGACACTGAAGACTGGAAATACAGCTTTGTGTTATAGGAATAAATTATATTTTCAAACAATATTAAAAAATAGAAAACCTATTTTAAATTGCAATGGGATTTTTCTTGAATTATTTTATGATGTAGAATAAAACACAAAAGTATGTAAGGCATGTGTTCAACAAAAACCCATTAAAAAACCCTAAATGACTAAATGGTTTTTGGGTGTTGGCCTATAAATATGTGCCATATCCTGTGCACTCCATAGTTAAAATTATAATTTGTCCTTGTTTGAGGACATTGGGACCCAATTTCTTAAAAAAAATAAATAAATGAAAAGACATGAATGAACATGCATAGGCAAAAAAATGGATTTTTAATATCACCAATACAATTTAAATTTTTTGAAAGATTTTTTTGTACCTATAAACTAAATTTAATTTGCATCTTTAATGTGTTTTTGGGGAAACATATCATAAAAAATAAGTGTAATAATTGACAAGATTTTTATAATAATATATCATATTTAACAGAATATTGAAATATAATTTCTCTCCCTATTCTTTTATATCTTCCAAAATGTATAATAAACACGCTTCAGTCCCGGTATCCTCATAATGTCCTGTTTCATATTTTGATTTGAAACCACATAATACTTTCGTGCAAAGGTGATTTATGACACACAATTAAAAAAATTGACAGATTTAAATGATAATTACAAAATACTAACATATTTCCATAAGAGTGTCAATAAATTAATTTCAACCATTTTTGAAGACCGAAGAGAGGGGGTTTTCATGGTAAAACATCCAATCATTCACTATCTCTGAATGTGCTCTTCACAGAAAATCCATCCAGACTTTAAACTGTGGCATGTAGGGTCTCAGAGAAATTCACTTAATAAAAGATGACGCTAAATAAACATGCATTTAAGTCAAATGTGCCATATTATCAGTGATTAGGATTAGCTGGCTACATCAATGAACCAACATCAATTCAATAAAACATCTCAAGTGTTCAACTGCAAAAACCCCATTATAAAAACGCAAAAAGGAAATTCAAAGAAATCCTGTTGTGCGTGTGCATGGTTTGTGTGTTCTCAAGAACGGAGATGGCATTAATTCAGTGTCACGAAGGAAAATGTGAGTCAGAGGGTTTTTATCCCGACATTGCGGCTGCTCAGCCCTCGGCGTCTGAGTCCTGATATCGATAAACGCGCCACAACAAATGGAAGGAAGTCTTATGAAAAGAATTAATTCCCTTGAGCGGGAACAATGCGTTGCAGGCCTACAACAGAATTAAAACGAACACAGCGAGCCATTGTGCTGCCGCTTCTAGAAATGCTGATGTTCAGGGGATGAGAAGAAGTCTCAACAGGAATGCCAGTATGAAGTTGTTGTTAAATATAGATTCTCCTCATGTCTGACATTGCTGTGGTGTAATCCCACTCTGTGCCTGACATCAATGAATAAGCTCTGCTTGTGTTTTCTTAACAGGGGTGGGATTATCTCAAACACCTACGTTACCTGACGGACATCCGCGACAATTCAGACTCTGGCGGCTCGGCTGAGGCCATCCGTGGCAGGGAAGGAAGCCTAATTAAAAAGAAAGAGCTTGGATTTCTTATCCACAGTCACTTTCACTTAAATCCGTTCAGGGTTGTCACTAGTTCCGGCTGAGAGTTTATGTACACGGCAAACTGAAGCCAATCAGGCTGGGATGTTGACCGTCTCCTTAATTCTGTTCACGGCTTAAAGATTCTGAAAACCAAAACACACTACCTTCCACACATCTGCATGTATTATGCACATACGGTGGATGCTACTCAATCTTGCAGCAGTTTGTTAGTTTTAGAAAATATATTTAATGTTTTTATGAGACTAAACACAACTGAAGTGGTCCCTCTGAATAGCATGCAATGTACTGACAGCCTTGTAAATGAAAAGCGCACCATTTCAGTATAAATGCACTCTATTCTTAGGAAAGGCTGCACACGCATGCTACCGTTCAATTGTCTATGGTCTGTAAGGTTTTTAAAAATTAGCAATGAATCTTTAATTCAGCAAGGACACATTAAATTCA
Organism: Enteromius thamalakanensis; assembly: GCA_032357475.1. Classification (NCBI taxonomy): domain Eukaryota; kingdom Metazoa; phylum Chordata; class Actinopteri; order Cypriniformes; family Cyprinidae; genus Enteromius; species Enteromius thamalakanensis. The sequence continues at coordinate 1,212,537 of JAUCMT010000035.1, forward strand.
TCAAAAGCGACATTCGTGATGTTGCAAAAGTTTTTGGTTTCCAAGTAAATGCTGTTGTTTTGAACGCCATAATTCCTAAGAGAACGCTGAAAAATAAAATGCATCATGGTTTCCACAGAAATGTGGCTTTCAGCATCGATCATCAGAAATGAGCAGCACGTCAGCATATTAGAAGGATTTCTGAAGGACACTGAAGACTGGGACATGATGCTGAAAATTCAGCTTTACATTACAGAAATAAATTGCACTTTAAAACATATTCAAACAGAGAAAAGTTCTTTTAAATTGCAAAAATATTTCACTTTTTTTATTTTATTTTTAAATAGCCCTCAAACCTTTTAATACTAGTGTATATAATGCATTTTGATAAAAGGAAATAAGGCACAAAACTGCTTATTTTACATAATTACTTAAAATCACCGTAACTAAATATATTCTTACTGCACTTTTACTTTAACACAGGTCTTCTTTACAAGGTTTATAAGAGGTTCATCATTTCACGCGACTGTCAGCTTTGACTTAACGTACTCTTATTATCAAATGCTCCACACTGTCTGATTTCATACTCATAATAGGACACAGCTCTAGCAGACAACCTCGTGTATACAATATCTATATTTGAACATCTCTCCTGCAGGGTGAAGAGAGCGGCTGAGGACTAGAAGCTCTTCTTTAATGCAGCTGTGGTCAGATCATCTCAACATCAAGTCTCTTGACTAGCTCTCTGCCATCTGTTTCGACAGACGTGAAGCCTCTCTCCTCATACTCTTACAGGAAGGATCCGGAATTAACTTTCTGACACACATGCCAGGGACGGAAGGAAAGTTTGGTGGCGATCATAAAACGATTTCATACAAAAGCGCAAAGTGATCGTTTACTTAAAAGAAAATACATGGGCTTCTCTTTATTAGTCCATTTCAACTAAACACTACACTGAAAATACTGCTGAATAGTATCAAAGTGACCCGAAAGTGATTCAAACAATGTTTTTCTCCAGGGTCATACATGTTAAGAAAGCTAACAACCTCTCAAACAGAGCATTTTCAAAGCTTAAATTAGCAATTAGTCTCAATTTAAAATAACTTGTGGGTCAACCTGGCTGATACATATTGGCCTATCACTAATTATGCAGTGATTTTTATTTTTGTATGTAACCTCAACATTAACACCACCCTGGTGGCACTGATAAAAACCCAATAGGATTTTTTTTAATTGGCTTTTAGATAATCTCCACAAATGAACACAGCACAGTCACGTGACTTCAGCGTCAACATCATTAGATTCTTCCAGTCTTCATTTAAAAACATTTTCCCTTAAAGTTTAAGTTGGAATAGTTTTCAAGAGTTTGATTGCAAACAAACAAGGCTGTGAAAGCGACTAGCTATCACAATTGGTAGCTAATGTATATTTTAAGAAAATTAAAGATATAAGGAGAAGCATTTTATGTCACAGACCACAGTATCTTAACCTTGGGTCCAACATAGGCATTTCACCAAAAAACCCATAGAGCAAAAATGCTCATTTCTAAGTTTTGACCTACAAAAACACATCATCCTCCTTTGCACTCTGTACTGTACTTGTGACACCTAGCCCTAGTAGTTTAGAGTGCAATTTCACTGAAATTGCACGGTTCGAGTAAACATCATTTAGCATAAATACAAATTCGGTTTTTCATATGTTTACGAGGCCTTCACCTATGCCTCGTGTCAACTCCACCCTTGCCACTGACACGCTTAAAATAGATGCCTCTCTGAGACACTCTGGATTTTACACATGCATGTGAAGATTTGGGAAAGCATGAGGTACAACACTGATGGGTTTTGTTCAGATAACGTATTTCATAAATAGCCTTCCTACACAGTACCCCTACACTAAAAAGTATAAGAACACACGGTGTTAAAAACACAAAACGTGGTCATTTAATTCATTAATCCAACACTGATTTCCTCATTAAAGCCTTCAATTAAGATGTATTTCCTCCCTCTTCATGTGACGTTCACACGTTTAACAAGGAAGGCATTCACGCGCTCTCGCTAACACCTACAGATGTGGTCTCCACACTTCCTCTGAAGCTGACCGCACCATCAGTGTAAACTCCTAATGATCTAAACCCAGCAGTGTCACTTCTGGCTTAGTAATTGTACGTTAGAGCGTAAAGCGCACACAGGCTATGTATATACCTCCAGCCCAACCCGCTAATTAGCTGAGGCATGTTTGCTTTCCTTCTGTCTCCTAACGATGCCTGCGATGAGAGAGAGAGAGAGAGAAATCTACCACTCTTGCCTGCTTACAGTTACCAATAATTAAATTATAGAGAAAAGCGGCTCCACTCCAACTGCCTTTGATTTTAAAGGGTTAGTTCACCTCAGAATCAACATTTTGTCATTAATGACTCACTCTCATGTTGTTCCAAACCCATAAGACCTTCTTTCATCTTCGGAACACAAATGAATATATTTCTGAGGAAATCGGAGAGAGCCGTCTGTCCCTCCATAGACAGCAACACAACTGAAATGATCCCAGATCCAGAAACATCTGGATCTCACAAATATCTTTTTTTTGTGTTCTGATGAACTTATGGGTTTGGAACGACACAAGGGTGAGTCCTTAATAACATCATTTTAGTTTTGGGGTGAACTATAACCCTTTAATATATACAGTTTTCATGATATAGGTTTTTAAAGGAATAAAACTTGCTGATGGTCTACTCATCATCAGGCTATTCAAGATCAGAATAGCATTCCATCACTTGCTCAGCAATGGATGCTCAGCAGTGAATGGGTGCCGTCAGAATGAGTCCAAACAACTGATAAACACATCACAATAATCCAAACCACTTTAGTTCATCAGTTAATGTCATGTGAAGTGAAAAGTTACTGGTTTATGAAAAACAAACCCCTCATTAAGACATTTTAACTTTTTGCTTCTTTTTTTTTTACTTGTGCTTCATCTGTGCAGATTTCTCTTATGATTCAGGCCAGATGACTTTTTCACTGGAGAAAGCAATATTATGGATTAGTAAAAAAACACCTTGATTAATGTCTGTTGAACAGGTAGCTTTTGTCTTCACATGATACTGGTGGACAGGAGAGGTGTGGATATGGTGTGTTTATCAGTTGTTTAGACTCTCATTCTGACGGCACCCGTTCCCTGCTGAGCATCCACTGCTGTGCAAGTGATGGAATGCTACATTTCTCCAAATCTGGTATAGAGAAATAAATTCACTAAGAAAAATCTAAGCATCATTTAAAAATAAATTGCATAAAATATTAAGAGAATAAATATATTTCAGAGAATATACTGTGAGTTATGCTTTCCTTACATTTATTAAAATGGTGATACCATGTTTTGCATATAGTTCTCATGCTGTATGTAGCATATCAATTACATTTACATTCATGCAAGAGACTTGCAATGCATTCAACATTCGATCAATTCATGCATTCCTTGGGAATTTACCATACAACCTTCGCCTTCCTAATGCCATGTCAGGATGTCAGGACTAAAAACCAGTCTAATTTACCATGGATTACCAATTTAATTAATAAGTAAAATGAGGTCTGTGGTAAATATAAACTGGCGATGCATCAACGTATTGTTGAACAATGAAAACTGCACACACTCGTGCACCAAACATTCTTATGTAGTGACTTATTACAAACACACATTTTTAAAATAAACAAAAATGTAATTTATGTTATAGGGCGTTATTTTACTCAAAAATTGAAAACCTCTATTGAAAACTCAGAGGAAGTAAAATGTTCTAAGGAGTAACGTGTCTTATCTGTAAAAACTCTCAGAGTGGCAAACTCATATGGTTTTGTACACTTTTGTATCCGACTGAACAGTAAACATATTTCGCCATGTGGCCGACTATAAATGCTTCAACTCCTGCCTCAAAAATGCACACTCCACTTTGGGACAAAAATAAAAGCGGAAGACTGGTGAGAGATTTTCTGGATCGTGGGTTAAATGAAGAGAAAGCGAGACGTTTGTGAGAAAGACATGCACCAAGACAAGAACAGAGAGAAACCTTTAAATAGCAGAAACATCCATTTATACCCATCAAATATAAACGTAAAACATGATAGCTGTAAAATACTTTACAACAGCCACCAAATTCTCATTTCTTCAAGTGGGAATTTGTTTTGATGGGTTTCTCTGTCTTTTCGCAGGAGACGTTTAAGATGCCTAAAAAATATACATGATGATAGCTGTGCAGATGTTTGTGAGAAATACTTAGATCTTAGTCTAAAGTCTGTTTCTCAAAAGGAAAATGTAAAAAGCAGAACAGTTTTCATTTTCTGTAAATTTAATTTTAGTACTATTGACGAAAAAAAGTACCTTTTGAGATTAAATGTAACTAATGTTTTTTTTCTAACTTGGATAAGTTCTTTCATTTTTAATATAAGTATTTTGATTTGATAATTAACATTTGAAGATTGCAATACAATTACATTTGATCACAGATTTGGGGGTCTCAGAAAATCTAAGCACAGTTTGAGTCATTTAAAACTATTTAAATCACCAGCAGAACTTTTCCTTTAGGAGAAACATCAGAGAGGCAGGAGACACAAGTAAGATCTCAGTGGTTTTTCAGTCCCAATGCATGCATAAATCATTAGGTTTTGGGAGAATTTAATATATGGGAGACGTTCGTACTGAAATCACTTTTTGTTATAGATATTAGTGTCTAAGCATGGTTTGAGACATTATAATTTCTCTGAAAATCCAGACACGTATGGAGTCTTTTTCCTCAAGAGGAAAATCTGAGAAGCATGAAGCTTGAAAATTCTTAATTTTTCCATCTGAAATATTACAGAGACCTCAGTGTCTCTTGTTTTATGGAGAAATTAATGTTAAATATACAAAATTCAAAACAAAAACATTGGTTATAGATTGTGATGCAAATCAGAGCAGTCCTTTCATACATTGTGCGGTAAGGAAAACATTTGAGAAGCATGAAACTCGAGTCGGTCTTGAAGAAACAATTGAGATATTACAGAGATCTCAGTGTTTTTCCCTAAAAAAGGCATCCTCAAATTATCCTTTTTGGGGAGAATTTAGTGATAAACGTTTGAAGTTCTTAGTAAAAATAAATCTGTCTTTAGATTTTGACAAATCTGAGGACAGTCTGAGACATTAAATGTCTCCTGAAACTCAGATAAAGACACATATGAAGGCTCTTCCTCTTCATAAGTTAGAAGGATGAAAATCTGAGAAGCTTGAAACTCATTATTTAATATATTGGGAGTCTAAAAGAAATATATTTGTTTTGCTTTTCTGCCCAAAATGCATGCTCAGATAATTCCAGATTTATGAAAACTGCTCAGCGTTCACACTAAAGAGACACACACAGGGTGTTTTTTCTCAAGAGGAACATCTGAGGGGCATGAAACTTAAGGCGAAAACTCTCATGGCATGTTTGAAGCAGCAATATATTTATAAAAAAGTTCCCTTTTCTGCATATCCTCTAAATCGAAGTGCTGAGAGATCATCTGTCCCCGCCTCTGACAAGGCCATTGCTCCAGACTCACAAAAGAATACTCCAACTTCATTGAGTGAAAGGCAACACAAAGCAAACAAACCCCCAAACCGCTGTCACGCCACCCCTCCCCGGCAGGCCTCCGCTGCTCTCCCCTCCTTCTCAGCTCCCGCTATTCAAGGGAAATGTGTATTTCCCACACTGGAGATGTCCAGCAGGGTCTGCCCGGCAGGGGTTTTGCCTCGGGGTGAACGGGGAGACAGACTAGAGGTTACATCAACACACACACCGCTGCGGCGTGTCACATCCTCACCGCCGGTTGCCTTGGCGCTGTTAGCCAGGAGAGCAAAAACCCAGCCGCTCTCCTCTACCTACACAACATTTTTTCACCAAGTCGTTTATTGTGCATGGGTTTTTAAAAGCCATCCGAATTATGATTATTATAATAAATTATGATAATTTGATGGTGCTGGTAACCTGCAATTATGGCGCTGCTGATGAAGGACAAAGATGCTAATGGCGAACATCTGCGTTTAATAAATACTGACCTGAAAAAACGGCACTCTTTAATCACTCGCTGTCTGTTTTATATGCTACTGATGCGTTTGACAGACAAAACCCTCCAGACAGAAAAACCCAACTGTAATTAAGATGGGAAGAAACGCTGAACAAACTTATTGGTTAGCATGAAGTACATGTTACATGATTAAAACGTTAGATATGGAAATTTTAATATGGGTTATAATTACCTAAAAATGCACAACTGTGTTTTAATTAAGATTAATGAATTCTGCAACAACTAACGGTAACTAATTACACAAATAATGAGTAAAGACAGAACCAGCAACCGTGATGGATGACTGAGGAAAAGACTGCAAACAAATGAAAAATACTGTAAGAATGAAATAACACTGGCACAGAGAAAAATAAAATAAAAAGAACGACATTAAAATGCGAAAAAGAAAGAAGCGAGGGATAATAATGACAGGAGAGAATGAAAGTCAAATTAAAAGAAAGCAAAAAGAACTAAAGGATAGAAATAGAGAGAAAGCAAGAAAGAGTGAAAAAAGAAAAGAAAGCGCGAAAGAGAAAAAGTAAAGAAAGAAAGAAAGTGCAAAACTGTTTAATAGAAAGAGTCAACTAAGAAAGAAAAATGAACAAACAAACAATGAAGAAAAAAAGATAAATTAAAAGCAAATAATGTGACAGACATAAAAAATGACAAAAGAAACTACTCTGTCACGCTTACGATGACTCTGCCATCACATCTGGAGCACAACTGAACCAGCTTCATAAACGCTTCACCATTCTCTCCTTAACATCATCACACACACACGCACACATCCAGCGCTGATCTGACTGTCCAGCAGTGACGAACAGGTGCAGGTCATTAGGCCCGCCGCTGCCACCTTCCCCTGTAAGATGTGTGTAAATCCTTGTTGTGGAAAATGAAAGAGTGAAAGTAGTTCTAATTACAAAATGTAAATATTGAGTTTTCCCACAATGGGAAACAGACCACCCAAGATGCACAACAACCCCCAACCCCCCTCCCTCCCGCTCCCCTGCTCCGTCTCTTTCTCTCGGCCGTCCCGTCACCGTCACAGGAACAGGAAGCCTTCTGAGCATCACCAAACGTAAATGCACACATACCAGACGTGCACATGCGTATACGAGTGGCCACTGACATCACTGCATCATGCTTGCGTAACAACCCATCAGCCCTGACCTCCAAACCCAACATCCATTCCTCTGGTCCTCGTGCAAAAGCTCGACAAATACACAGAGGTCCGCCGCTTTCGGAATCACAGGTGAATGTCAAATACTTGACTTTATGGTGCTAAATACCTTTAAATGGCCTCCATGAGACTGTTTTCCAGCTTTAGGCCACATATGGAACTCAGCAACATGTGGTCGGCATGGACCGAGCCCCGGGAGTCGCCATTTGTTGACGTTTGTTTGTACGGAGAGCATGTCGGTGAGTGATGGGGAATGGAGGTGAATGAGGGCTCAGCTGGGATCTAGAGCTCTGCCTCTCTGGACTCGAGATGTCTTCATTCTGAAGGTGATCTAACACTTCAGCTCAGAGCTGCTCTTCAACCCTTAGATGCTGGTTTGCTTCTTCACTCTCAAAACTAAAGGCTCATTAAAGGGAGTTTGCACAGCACTGCCATAAGAAGAACCATTCTGAGTTCCTTAAAGATCTTTTTAAAAAATAGTTTATATAAAAATATATATTATTGTTTAAAAATAAACTTTTAGCATTAAAAAGAACGTAGTGCAATGAAAAGGCTTCCAAAATGGACATTTTGGTTCCATTAAGAACCTTTCAGTGAACAGTTCTTAAAGAACCATTTTAAGAATAAATAGATTATTTACTGGCATTTATGATTCCATGAAGAACCTTGCACATTTAAAGTATCATTTCATTGCAAGGTTTTTGCACTCTTAAGAATAAAAGATCACTGTATAAATGAATAAAACCATTTTGGGTTCCTAAAAGAACCTTTCAGTGAACAGTTCAATATTTTTTGTGTGGGTTTAAAGAACATTTTAATAATATAAAGAACATTTAGTGAAATTCTAAAGTTCCATGGATGATAAAGTTCTTCGTGGAACCATTAATGCCAAATTAAAGAACCATAATATCTTATAGTGTTACAGTGAAAAAAAGGTTCTTTAGATATTTAAAAGGGTTCTCTGAAGAACTAAAATGGTTTTTCCAAAGTATCACTTTTTGAAACCTTTCTTTTTAAAAAGTACTTTTTGTTTTTCTCCACTGGAAAGAACCTTTTGTGGAACTTCATCATGGATGTTAAAGGTTCTTCATGGAACCATCACTGCCAATAAATAACCTTAATTTTTAAGATGATTTTCTGTTCTGACAGCCAAATGTTGCATAATTGTTATATAATTAACAAGCATAATTGCTTTGAAAACATATTTTAGCACAGTAATGTAATTCTTATGCAAGTTATAATTATTGGAATATATAATAAATCAATGTAAATTTTTATTTTAGATGGACATTTTTTTTTTTTTTTTTATATAGCGCTTTTAACAATACAGATTGTAGCAAAGCACTGAACATTATCAAATAGAACAACAGAGTAATGGACATGTAAACTAAAATGCCTAGAATTTGAGTTTTATTCTATTTGACATCTGAAGTCTGGTTCAGCAAGTCATCACAAAACGCAACAGTCAGAAATTACATAACGTATATTAGCCATAAACTCTAGAGATGTCTGCGGTACACGACCCTGTGAACTCTACACTGCTTTATTCTAATCTAAAGGTGCTTGACATAGATCTGCAGATGCTTGTGACTTAAGTTTCTTAAGTTAAGAAAACTTAGAGATCATTGGTTTATATTATAACTTAGATGTAGGAGTTGTCTTAGCTTTAGGAGTTGCGACCGGGCTCTGCCCTTTCGCTCTAGAATGATCCAATTGACCCTCTTAAAAATAAAGACTCATTAAAGACTTATTATCAATGATCATCCCATGAAGTACCTCCACCGAATCTTTTCCATTTCATGAGAGGTTCTTTAGAACATTACAATAAGAAGTCCTTTCACTAAAAATTGTCAATGAACCAAAAATGGTTCTTCTATTGCATTTCTGTGAAAACCCCATTTCAAAATGGGACCAATTTAAACACAGATTGAACTCTAAACCATTTAATTTTAGAGCCCCTATAGAGACTTTTCCAATGGCTTGACAACACCCAATAGCTATACCTCCGCATTTTTCCATACACTTGACAACATGCATGCACAATCAGCAAAAAGACAGTCTGTAAGATGAACAGAACTGCTTTCCAGCTGAAGTAGTAAGAAAAGTGCGGTGTATTTTACAGTGCATCACTGTTGCTATCAATGCGCAAATAAATCTATCACGAAATTCTCCACACGTTATGATAAACCCACCTTTACAGCATAAACAGTGATGAGATACCTGTTTAAGTCCACTTCAGCGCTGTTTGGGGAAAACTGCGTCCCATAAGTTGTTCTTACGGAGTACAAATCATCAAACAGTTATTTTTCCCCGACTCATTCCTCAGCCAAAAGGTACATTTCATGTGGAGGGTGAGAGGGAAACTTACCTTGCGGGTTTCTGCTGGCAGAAGCGCCGGCTGGCTGCTGGACAAAGGCGATCAGAGCGACGCTGAATAATCCAAAGCCAGCGCGCATCAGAACAGACATGAACATCATGTTAAACACCTTGAACCTTCACGGAGAGGGGCAAATTAAATAAAAGCGGACAACTGCGAGACTTTCTGTTCAAGAGTGGGTGAAGCTTTATTCCCGGCGCTGGAAACAGAGCGTCTGTTGAATGAGAGAGAGAGCGAGCGTGCGTTTTATTTCTTGGTCCTGCGAAAATTGTGTGCGCAGAGATCGGGAGGAGAAACACGGTCGAGTTGAGCGCTCATGATCTTCAGTCCTGCAAGGAGACACAGACAGAGAGAGAGAGAGAGAGAGAGAGAGAGAAGGGGGAGGAGAGATGCACAACAGCGCGTTGCTCTCTCTCTCTCTTTTCTCTGATTGTTAGTCAATGGTTCTTCATTGGTACATTTAAAATAAATCAAAAGTTCTAGAAAAAATGAATACAAACATATCAGTTGTGCGGTTAATGTTTTCCTGATTATTTAAATGTAAGAATGCAATAAATTGTAAAACTAAAATAGCAACTACAACCGGCAAACGCGCTTTGACTGTATAAGAAAATATGGCGTAGTTTACTTATATAGGGCTGGTGTTCATTCAGTTATTATCATGCTGTGAATGTGTTCGTGCATTAAAGATCCATTAAATAAAAAAATAATTTCTACAATATCTGGCATCACTTGCTTAGCAGTGAATGGGTGCCATCAGAATAAGAGTCCAAACGGCTGATAAACACATCATAATAATCCACACCACTCCAGCGCACCAGATTACACATGGAGAAGACAAGCAATTCCATCATTAAGATGTTTTAACTGAAAGCAATTGCTTCTGGGCAAAATATAAATTCAGAATCCATAACACTTAATGAAAAGTCTGTCTCATGTTGTCTTGCCACATCTAAATACACACACTTAATTGTTTAGAAGTATTTTGTACTGGTTTTCCTTGTAAACGGTGCCTAATATTTCTCTGCTGATTCAGACTTCTCGGATTCTCCCTGGAAAAAGACATTTAATGCAGTATGACAGATAAAATGTTGCAATAATGAGTTTGTTTTTTTACAGCTGCTTTTCTCTTCACAAGTCGTTAGCGGATGGACTGGAGTAGTAATTTTTTTCCAGCTCCCACTCTGACGGCACCCATTCACTGCAGAGGATCCATTGCTGAGGAAGTGATGGAAAGCAGCATTTCTCCAAACCTGATGAAGAAACGCCTTCACAGAGGGCGAGTTCGCATACGAACGGCAACGCATTTCCCTCCACCAAGTGCACAGACGAGTTTCTCTCTTTCTGACCTTGCAGGAATTCACAATCAGCAGCGGGACGGGCCGCGGGTGAGTGGGGGGTTGCCATGGAAACGGCTTCCGCGGGGCAGCAGAGGTCAGACGCTCCGGGAGCCACGTGCAATTCACGGACTCCCTCTTATCTCGCCACAAGCTCCCGAAAAGGCATGCGCAGCCGAGACACGTCGAACAGCTGGTAACTGATCATGATTTTACATACTTCGGCAGATTCGCATCCCGGAGGCATGCGCTTTCCAGCTCCTCGCGCACCGCGTCCCACGTACTGAAAGATCGTAGGCAGCCGGGATAATCGTGTCAGAACAGGCCTGTTCAAGCACTAATGATTCAGGGTTTTCTACGGAGGACAATTAACCCCTGCGACAATAAAAAAACATGCCAGAGGTCTGACTTCATGCTCAAACCTTCAAAAGAGCGATGGAAAATGAAACTTAAGGACGGAGTTTTCTCGGAAACTTAGTCACCCTTGTCTGAAGGGTCCTTCACGATTTCAGACATCTGGTGCGATTGCAGCTCGCCTTTACCTCTGGCCTTTCTGCCGGTTTCATAACAGGGAATTTACCGCAGCTCGTACCTCGGCCTCATTATTCACACATCCAAACAAAGCGAAATGAAATCACAATAGACTCAATACCGCCAGATAATTGTTCGGGACATTCCTCTGGCTCCAGTGTTATAACTCTAGTTCAGTCCTCAGATGAACAGGGTCCATGCTGTCATTAAACGTTCAGCTCCAAGGTTTTCTCCACACTTCCTCCTCCCCAGTACAGTTCAAGAAAGGCAAACGGAGACAAGCCTCGGCCTGTCCTTGCTCCATCATTATGTTACTTTTTAGTTTTTATGCTTCGCCTTTTTTAAATGAACTGCTAGGTGCTTGATTCGCATGACTTCAGCTATCTGCACTGCTATGGTCCACGTTGTGAAGCTGAATGAGAGAACTGGTCAAAGCTTTCAAACTCCTTCCCTTCGACCCTGAATCTATATTCTGGTCCTCAGAGGACATTCATTTTGACATTTGGTAAACATATGCTTAATTTAGTTTATTATATACTATTATAATGCATTTTTAATTGTAATTTATTCCTGTGATCAAAGCTGTATTTTCCTCATCACTCCAGTCTTTAGTGTCCCATGATCCTTCAGAAATCATTTATATATACTGATTTGCTGCTGAAGAAACATTTCTGATTATTGTTGCTTTGGTGTGCTGCTTCATATGTTTTGGACAGGCGAGGCTTAAGCCTAGACTAAAATGTAAATCTAAGCTATTTCAGATGTAAGAAATTGCACCGACTGGTCTTAAAACAAGCGCCCCTGAGTAATTCTTTTTTGAGACATGTTTCTAAAAATTATTTAATCATAATGATCCACACCACTCCAGTCCACCAGATAACATATGGAGAAGACAAGCAACTCCATCATTAAGATGTTTTAACTGAAAGCAATTGCTTCTGGGCAAAATATAAGTTCAGAATCCATAACACTTAATGAAAAGTCTGTCTCATGTTGTCCTGCCACATCAAAATACATACACTTAATTGTTTAGAAGTATTTTGTACTGGTTTTCCTTGTAAACTTATATTTCTCTGCTGATTCAGACTTCTCGGATTCTCCCTGGAAAAACCCATTTAATGCAGTATGACAGATAAAAATGTTGCAATAATGAGTTTGTTTTTTTACAGCTGCTTTTCTCTTCACAAGTCATTAGCTGATGGACTGGAGTAGTGATTTTTTTTTTCCAACTCCCATTCTGACGGCACCCATTCACTGCAGAGGATCCATTGCTGAGGAAGTGATGGAAGGCAGCATTTCTCCAAACCTGATGAAGAAACGCCTTCACAGAGGGCGAGTTCGCATACGAACGGCAACGCATTTCCCT
>JAUCMT010000035.1:1229122-1244363 GCA_032357475.1 Enteromius thamalakanensis
TCTGGAAATGTAGCAAGGGCTTCTGTAAAACAGTCCATGTGCCATTAGTGGTTTAAATGTAATTTTACAAAGCTAAGAGAATATTTTTTGTGCGCAAAGAAAACAAAAGTAATGACTTTATTTAACAATTTTTACCCTTGGTTAACATTTGTATTACCACAGTGTTATTACAAATACCACAGTTGAATTATTAACCATGTGTTTTTCAAATAAAGACTTTAGATTACATAAAACTGAGGACAAATGTTAAAAGATCAGATGACTTTATTAACACCCTCAGTTGTCAAACTAATGATTCATGTTTAATCACGTTTTTGCAGAATAAATGCATTTCAATTCATTCCACTGAACTACTTTTGTTTGAGGGCATTGGTAAATGGGTCAGGTATTTAGCAATTTTCCCTTTTAGCAGAAACAAACAAAAGTAAAGCTCCGAGAAATTAGCTCATGTCTTCTGTTTACCGATGACATTCCACCTGGTCATTCATTGACTTAGTTACGGTTAAAAAGTTTATGGTATGTAATCAATGTAAACCTGCCTGAGTTCTGGGTGTATTCAGTATTCAGGTTATATCAGACAGAAACAGTTCTTGGTTGGTTCTTCGTTGAAATTATTTGCTGGAAATAAACATTAAACAATCTGTAATGCTTTGACTGTATTGATCGTGTTATCGTTTCACCCTTATATTGTGTTCCGGTCATGTTGACCCTGGGAAGTATTTTATTTTCAGCAAAAATGTTATTTAATGTCATCACAGTGGACTAAAACCTAGAATTTGCCGACCTGGGCTTATTGGAAATATGTGCCTCTTCATACATTTCTGCAAAACTGAAAAAACTGTACTATACTGTACATACAGGCAGTAAAACTCTCACAACATTTAGCATTCCTTTTTGAAAATATTTTTGGATTTGTTAACACTATCAGGTAGTTTTAGGTTTGAGTTTGGTGTAGAGGATATTTCCAACATGATAGAGCATTAATCTTTAGTGACCCTCACTGGAGATTTGAATTCTGATGTATCTCAAGCAGCATTATAAAAACTGCAATATGTACCTGTAATTATATTACAGGTATAAAATATTAAATGCGTGTTTTAGCACCACTTTGGAGATTTCACTTTGAAACTGCAGCGAAACATGCAGTAAGGCACATAATTATGTATGTAGAGGCACATATTTCCAATGAGCGAGGGTGAAATTTGCTCAGAAGTGAACTTTCCAAAAGTCTTTTTAGAATGTTTGTTTATTTGGATAAATTCCCCGCCTTCTTACACATGTAGTGTTCCCAGTCAAAACTGACCAGCATACAAAAATTGCTTATACATTTCTCATTAAGCAATTTTTGTTTTAATTTACTTATTCATTTATTTTCTTTGAACTAAATCTTGGATTCAGTCTTTTCGGCAACATGTTTTCTTTCAGTTGATTGATCTGAGCTTATTATCCTCAGTTTTTGAATGACAATTGAAAAATTATCCACAAATGTTTAAAAATGATGTGCATAGATTGTGCATGATGTGCACAAAGATGCTACGGTCCTGACTTCACTTTCGTTTGAATCACAGATAAAAGGAGAGGAAAAGATCAGACAATTAAAAGGGTGGTTCACTTTAAATGTCTTTTGGTACTATTGAAAAAAACTGGAAGCTCATATGGAAAATATTATTAATGACATAAAATCTGCAAAAACTAATTTCAGGGAGATTCAATAAAGACTTCAATAAACCATCCTGTGTTATAAAAATATGAATATAAATCACAAACTGCAAATAAAATCATGTTTAACAATTTACTGCTGGTGCGTTTGGATTGAGTTTGTCCAGGATAACACTTTTTTGCTGTGTTTTCATTGAGCACATCTCTTGTTAGACCGGTCCTAACATGATTAACCCCAGCACCTTTCTCTTAAAATTTCAAGGGCAAAGATTAGCCTGATTTAACTTCTCTCCATCCACTCTTACCAACTGTGGCTTAATCCCACCCACTGCCTGCTAAAACTACAGATATTGTTAAGTGTTTCATCAGCACATGAACTTAATATACTCACCTGTTGATTGTTAATTATTCAGCTAAAACCGAAGCACCAACAGTCAGATTCACAAATATAATTAGTCACAGAAGAACCATTAGAAATGCACCAAGCTTCTTTAAACACCACCCAGTGTAGTGCTTTGCTACAATCTGTATTGTTAAAAGCGCTATATAAATAAAAGTGACTTGACTTGACCACCCCCCCCATGACGAATGAAGGTGAGAGATTTCAGTTCACCTATTCATGGGTTCTTGAATCAGCTGCCTTTGAGACAGATGGGGAAAAATCATGTTTTAAGCCATCAAGCCCTTTTAGTCCATGAGCCCAACAGGGACATCTAGAGGAGAAGAAATAAAAGAACAGAATTAAAGCAGCATAAAGAATATCTTAGTAAATCATTGTTTAAAAATATTAGATTAGACATTTCCAGCATGTGCACAGGCAGATATTTTCTAAACTGACCTATTTTTAGCTAAACTTCAAAAATGTTTTAAAGTAGGCTGAGTTGACAATTTAGCATAACGTAAAACTACAAATATATATAATAAATATTAAACATCATATTTCTAGAATATTTTGTCACAACAAGTTAATTAGTTTAGACAATAGACAATTCTTTAGATTAACATTTATCATGTGAACATTTTACCAGATCTTTACACAACTTTAAGTTATTTATACACTTAAAGCGATAGTTCCCCCTAAAACGAAAATTCTGTTTTACCCTCACATCGTTCCAAACCTGTAAGACCTTTATTTATCTTCAGAACAGGTTAGGGTTAAATTAATTGAGTGCTCTTTGACCCTCCCATAGACAGCAATGCAATTCTAACGATCAAGGACGCTCTGTGGCTACTATGCTTTGCAGAATCATATAGAGGATTCTTATCTCCTGTCTTTAGGAGGTGGTTGGCATTCAGGGTTCTGCTCTCAAATTGGTTTAGTTCATCGAATAGGATTTTTTTTGTTATTTTTTTGTCGACACTGGTCAGATTTTTCCATCCTCTGTACCACTGACCTGTGGGGGTTCTTCAAGGCTCTATTCACAGCCCTATTTTATTCTTGTTACATATTTGATCTTGATGATCGATTTTTCATAATTATGGAATTGCTTTCCATTTTTAAGCTGATGACACACAAATCTATACGGCCTTTAAGAACGATGATGGAAATGCCCTTGGTTCTCTTATGAAAAGTTTAATTGAACTTAAGATCTGGTTGTCATCAGTTTTTGTGAAACAGTGCTTGCCTGGTTTGAAGATCCTGCACTTCCAGATCTGTTAAATTTGGAAGAGCCAACCATTTATTTTAAACCTGTTTTGTCATGTAGGAGTTTTGTTTGATAATAATCTGAAATTTGATAAACAGATTAACTTCTTTCTTTCGGTCATGACTGTTGGCAAAGGTTAAGTCGTTTCTTTCTTTTAGTGATCTTGAGAAGGCATCTCATGCTTTTATCATGGTGAGACTATTGCAATTCCTTGTGTGTGGGTGTCTGCCAAACCACTTGAGACAGATGCAGTAGCAATTAATTCAAAATGCATCTGCGAGACTTACTTGTAGCATATTTCCTATTCTGTCTTCACTCGGCTGGTTGCTAGTCAAGCTTAGTTTTTCTTTTTAGTCATTAAGTTTTGTTTTTTTGTTGGATCTTTTACAAGTGTAAGCTCTTTAGGTCTTTAAGATCTTCTGATCAATCCGTTTTAATTGTACAGAAGACTAAGTGAAGGTACGATCATGTTGCTGCTTCAAAGCACTGGAATGGACTTTCGCCTCGTATTAGACATGCTCCACCTGAAGTGTCATCTTTCCTTAGCATTTGAGAGTTGAGGTACTGTTTTTGTTATGTTTTAGCTGTTTGTGTGTTTTGGTGTGGATGGTGTTTTTAAACTTTAAAAGTTGATTTTGTGCAGCACTTTCCGTATTAAAATGCGCTACATAAACTGACTAAACAAACTAACTAACAAGTAAATGCATTTTGTTTGGAAAATTTGACATTCTCACTGTGGACCTTTAACATGCACAAAGTGTTCAAACTCTTCATGTCCTTATTTTTAATAGCAAATTTGTTTGCCATATTAGAATATATATATATATATATACATATATTTTTTTATAGCAAATTTGTTTGCCATATTAGAATACATATATATACAGTATACACAGACACACAGCATATATAGTATACAGTACACACATAAAAAATCTAATGAAACAGAGATATATTTTACAATAGAATATATATTGGATATTTAAAATTGAAAACATTGTACTTTGTTTGTACTGTATAAGTCATGTCAGTTTTTTAACAACTAAAAAACATTTCAGGCCTATATACATAACTAAGTCAAATATTACATAAAAATGTTGTTTTGGTCAAATGTTTCGACCAATTCTATTTTTCATCAGGACATTCAGTAAATCTGAACTGCATGCTGCTGAAGGGTGGATATTCAGCCCAGGCAGCTGCTGAAATCACAGAGGCTCAAGCTATAAAATTCCAAGAGAGACGTCCACCGCCCCTCCCAACACATCTGGAACAGCTCTCAGATGTTTCTTCACTTACAGCAAAGGCAGGGTCAGCGGTGATGACAAACATTAGATTCACAATAACAATAGCCCTGTAACACAGTTTGAGTATTAATACATTATAATGTGTTAAATTAAGGGAATTGCAGTAAATAAAAGTTAAATAATTTTTAACAGCAGGCAATGACCTGTGAAGTCATCTGACATGAAATGCACATTAGTGCATGACATCACTTAACATTTATGTAATATATGATTCATGAGTGAGGGAAGCTGGTTAAAACGCTCTCCACCCATGAGAATCACTTTGACGTGGTTTAGTAAACAAATCAGATGTACTTCATGTCGGGGCGATTATGCTATTAATGGGAACGTAGAAGAAAAACAAATACTAGAAAGATTGTTTAAGTTTTTACAATTTATAATGATAATTTTTACTTACTTTTCCATTTTCTCTCCTTTTTTGACTTTTTAAAAAGTAGGCTAAAACAATGATTTAAAAATAATTGTAAAATTAAAGAATAAAAATTTCACCTTATTAGAGAGAACATAAAGTGAAAATAATTCTAAATATATTATAATTACGAGTATAATTTTATATTATATTATAATTAACTTGAACACTTAAAATATAAATGACAATAAAATAGCTTTTCATGATTTAATTAGAAAAAATTACATTTGATATATATAAATATTATGTATTTTTATTTAAATAAAAGCAATTATATCAGTGTAATATCAATGTAAATATATAAACTGCATATATTACTATTCATTAGTGTTTTATCAATATGCATACAAACATAAAATACTATCTATTAAAATTTATAATAAAATAATAGAGAGATTAAAATAATATAAAATGTAGGTAACATAAAACCTAAATTCATAATTAAATTATTCTTATGTTCTAATTATATATTTTTATTTAATCTAGTTTTTTTTATTATTATTATCATTATTTTATTATATTTGTAAAAAGAAAAAAAAAACAAACACATTATTATATGTAATACTTAGCATTAATTCACCATTTATTTAAACAAGCAACTAATACAGACTTTAGTCCTTTGAACATTGAACTCATCAATCCATTTCTCTCAAGATCCACTTGAGACTGGAAAAGCTTGAATGGATGAGCAAACACATGGAAGAGTGATATATATCAGGAAACACAAAGCAGAGGTTCAGCTGTGGTTTGAACAAACTTTGCTCAGATGTACTGTTTGTTTTCTCATCTCTAAGCATCTCTGTCCATTAAACAAATCAACCATCATTGCATTTATATATATACACGTGTGTGTGTGTGTGTGTTTGTGATGTCACTAGATTGGCAATGTGCTGATTTAACAGACCTTTAAACACAAATCCACATAACACTAGTATTGTTCCCATCATCGATGTTTAATAATATAATTTTCACTTACAGTTGAATGACAAGTGAAATTATTTTTAGAAAACAAAACAGGTTCAGAACCAAAACAGATGAAAACAGGGGGATTTTGGTGAATTTTGGAAGAGTGCTGAAGCACGTCATTGGCTGTGAGCCGCACACATGTGCAGTGTTATGGTGTTTGGAATCCAGAGTTGCTATGCCTGTACATCTGGCTCCTGGAAATCACAATCTGAACAGCGAAAGTCTGTCCACACCCTAAACAACACCCTATGACAGAGAGAAACATACCACTTCAAAACCAGTAAAACAAAAAAAAAAAAAAATACTCACATGAATGGATGAATGGAAACCCACATACAAGTAAATTTCTGATTAAAGAAGGATTTTGTTTAGTTTAGACGCAAATCTGTGAGCTCATTCACACAAGACAAGTTATATAATCATACAGCACAGGTACTGTACGTGAAAATGACTGTAGTTCCCTGACGTGTACATAGTCACTCAAAAAACAATAGAAGATGCACATCTGTGTGTCAGGTTTCCATTCAAAGTTAATTTCTGTGCAAAAAAATTGCATAGAATATTTGCAAATAATCATCATTTTCTTCCAACGAATCAAAGATTCGAAATCCTCACTTCCTGATAAAACTGCCACTAAATATTACTAAGAAAAGTGAGAGAAGCCACTGAAAACAACAATTTTCATTCATAATCAATGACTTTACAAAACCCAATGAATGCGGTCATGTCTGCTGTTCAAGAGCATGGTCATGTAAGACAATTCTGGGAGCCATTAATACTTTCACAATAGACTTTAATCAGGCATTTCAGAATGACCAAAAAATTTCAGATGCTGTGCAACAAGATTGGTCCACTGGTTAGTCCAGTTATGCTGCATTACTTCTTTGATGTGCATGTAGGAATTTATTATGCACATGTCTTTCCATCTTCCGTTATTTACGTTAACCCTTTTTTAGCACAAAAACAACCTTAAGCAAGCATTATTAATATTTTTTTATTTGGCATTTCTATCACTTAGAACACCCTACCAAGAGCACCTTAGCAACCATCCATGACACCCTAGTAACCACTTGGAACATCCTAGCAACAGCTTAGTAATGGAATAAGAACTATCCAGAGCACACTAAAAATCACCTAGCAACACCCCAGTAACCAACTGCAACACCCAGCAACAGCCTAAGAATACAGTAACAGCCTCTAGCAATCATACAGATTACCCTAGCAACCACACAGAAAATGCCTAGCAACCACCCAAAACATCCTAGCAAAACACAGCAATTCCCTGGAAACCACTCAGAACACAGTGTCTGCCCCTAGCAATTATACAGAACACCTTAGCAACCACACAGCAACTCCCTGGAAACCCCCCCTAGAACACAGTAACAGCCTCTAGCAATCATCCAGAACACCCTAGCTACCACAACAAAGTTGGCAACCACACAGCAACTCCCTGGAAACCACCCAGAACACAGTGTCTGCACCTAGCAATCATCCAAAACACCTTAGCAACCACACAGCCTCTCCCTGGAAACACCCCCTAGAACACAGTAACAGCCCCTAGCAATCATCCAGAACACCCTAACCACAAGTTAGCAACCACATAAAAACTCCCTGGAAAAAACCCAAAAACCAGTAACAGCCCCTAGAAATCATCCAGAGCACCCTAGCAACCACACAGAAACTCTCAAGCACTAGCAACAACGTACTGTAGCAACACCCCAACAACTACCCAGAACACAGAACCAGCCCCCTAGCAATCATAAAGCACACCCTAACAATCACATAGCAACTCCCTTGCAACCACCCGGAACACCATGGCTACACCCCAGAACCCACAGGATTCTAGCACTAAAAAAAAACAAACAAACACCATTTCATTCTAATCTAAATCATTTTACTTCCCATTTCTTCAGAGAAAAAAGGCTTGCACTATTGTGGCATAAGATGTAGAGCAACCAATGCAGCTAATAATTGTTCATAATTTTCAATAATTCAGACTTAATCCTTTCAATCACATAATCCTCCAAGTCAGAAAGGCGGTAAAGAATTCCACTTACAGTAAACCAGAGCTGGACTTGTGTAACCAGCAGCAGGGAGGGACCCTCTGTAGTTTGCACTGGCTGAATATAAGGGTGAATCCCAACAGGAGACACCAGAGCCTGGCACTGAGGAAATAAGACTAGGATTTGCATGTACAATACAAACAGGTCAAAACAGGCCAGTGTAATCTCAGGCATTCCTCAACGGAACTGACACACAGAGTGACAAACGCAATCTTGTCTGAAATCTTTGCCGTTTTGGAGAGCCCTGCTTGACTTGTCAGATGTCTAGAAATGAGTTATGAGAAGATTTCTGATGAGGTAAGGAAAACGAGTAATACGAGTAAGATTATGTGTGTGTAATTCGACCATGGGCAGCTTAAATACAGGGTCGAGAGGGTGGGAGTGCAGAGTGTGTCTCGTACTAACTTTCACTCCCTCTTCCACACACTAACAGCCAGAGACAGACTGCGAGTGACAGACCTGAGAGCAGCAAAGAGGTATCATCAGACCGCCAACTGCTTGTTTAGGCTCCCCAGGGACGAGAGAAAGCATGCATTGGAACGTGGCCCTCTGGAGTGCTGGGCTCTGGGTCATTCTGAGTTTAGCTGCTGGTCAGCTGACAGAGCAGGAGAAATCAACTATCGTAGACTTGCACAATGAAGTTCGCTCAAAGGTTCAGCCCATCGCCGCCTTCATGCAGAAACTGGTAAGAGATACACCTGACTGTGTCTTTTTGGTGTAAGCTAGACTGGTACATGAGCTTCTGACTAAGACGTCTTAGTTAAAGTACATGCAAAAATGCACATGT
Source organism: Enteromius thamalakanensis (assembly GCA_032357475.1). Classification (NCBI taxonomy): domain Eukaryota; kingdom Metazoa; phylum Chordata; class Actinopteri; order Cypriniformes; family Cyprinidae; genus Enteromius; species Enteromius thamalakanensis. Next base: position 1,237,957 of record JAUCMT010000035.1, read on the forward strand.
TGTCTTTATTAAAGGGCACTTGTGTCACATCAAGCAGGTACGATTTTATTTCTTCTGTGGAACTTGACAGCATTGGATGTTTTCAAAATTCTAACTTATTTTAGCTGAATTTAAAGTATTTTTTTTAAGAAATGAAAAGCATTTAGATCTAGAAATTCTATTATGAGTTTTACAGTACCATTCAGAAGTTTTTTTTATGTTATTATTATTTATATACACATTTTAAAGGGTTAGTTCACCCCAAAGTAAAAAATCGGTCATTAATTACTTGTAATTACTCACCCTTGTGTCGTTCCAAACCCATAAGACCTTCGTTCATCTTTAGAACACAAACCATCTAGGTCCAGGGATCAGGGACCATTTCAGTTGTGTTGCTGTCTGTGAAGGGTCAGATGGCTCTCTGATTTCATCAAAAATATCTTCATTTGTATTCAGAAGATGAACAGAGGTCTTATGGGTTTGGAACGACACAAGGGTGAGTATTTAATAAAAAACAAAAATTCCTTTTTTGGGTGAACTAACCATTTCAGTTTCTTATTCTTACCAAAGTTGCAATTATTTGATTAAAAATACAGTAAAAACAGTAATATTGTGAGTAATTATTATAATTCAAAACAACTATTTTTCTATGTAAATAAGAAAAATTTTGAATGTTATTTATTCCTGTGATCAAAGCTGAATCTCTAACAGTATCTTTAATCCAGTCTTTAGTGTCACATCATCCTTCAGAAACCATTATAATATGCTCTAAAAATGTTTCTGATCAAAATGAATATCGAAAACAACTGTACTGCTTTACAGTTTGTGGAAACTGAGACGCTTAATTTTTTTTAGGTTCCTTTAATGGAGAGAAATTTTATGGAAGCCACTGGAATCACATCTTTCACTGTCTCGTTACTGCTGTAAACAATAATTATCATATTAATATAATTGAGCTATCATGCAATCCCTTTTGAAACACAAGGGAGTCAAAGTAGTACTGTAATTATTATTTTAGGTTACCAAATGAAAATGTCTCTCTCATTATCTAGCCTCTTTTAAATGGACAGTTCACTCAAAAATGAAAAACTACTCAGCTGAACATTGAACACAAAAGATGATGTTTTGAAGAAACTGTCTCTTTAAGCACTGTGGCTGTGTAAAACAAGCATGAGTTCATCTGATATCTGATAAAGAGGGATTTTTTGAACAGAAATCATGAATCAGAAAGAGTTTGACTGGATGGAGTGTGTGCATGCAGTGATACCATTGCGAAACGTGTGTGTCATGCTGAGGAATGTGAATGTTACATGAAACCGCAGGAACGTTGTGTTTTAATAAAGCCCCATGTGGAGGTCTGCTCTTATGGCCTCCTCTTTGTATACTGTAGAGGAAATTTAGAGCTCAACTATGGGAAGATTTAAAGTGGAAAAGCCTCTGGTTCTCTTGTGAAACATGTTTCACTCACATTTATACAACAGTGGGGTGGATTGCACAAACAACATTTCAGGGTCTTATTTTACTGCCAAAAAAAAAAAAGCTTGTTTATTTATTCTAGCATGAATTAAATGCAGTACAAAATTTTTTTTATAAAAAATACAATTATTATTATTTACATTGTGATACTGGGAACATTGCTTTTTGTTGGAATTATATTCGAAAGCAAATTTAAATTTTATTTATTCCTTCATAAATTAAAAGGAACTACAGCAAACACCAACATAAAAATAAAATACTTTACACTACAATATAAAAACCTAACAATACTTCAGTATTAAAATTATTGCTTACATTATATGTTTATGCTCTAATACTCATGTGAAACATTAAATATGCTATTTAGAATTTAATTAGTTATTAAATATTATGTAAATTATAATTTTACCTAAACACAATAACTACAATTGTGTAAAATATTAATTCCACTTTAGATTAAAACAAATTGGCTTTAATTCAATTTTCAATCAGTTTGAATTAACGTTTAGTTTTAAAACAGAAAGAATAAAATTATGTTTTATTTGTTTAAAAAACTCTCGTTTTATTTACAATTTTAAATGTGTTATTAAATATGCTTAACACTTTTCATATAACATAGAAAGGTAAAAAAAAGGGTTAAACATATTCCAATAACCCTTGTTTTATTTACAATTACAAGTATTTTATTGTCTTTGAATAATAGTGTTGAAATATTCACTCAATATCTGATTTTTGTAAAAAAATTAAATAAATAAATCTGAAAATCAAATACAATAAATGTGTTTGTGTTGTTTGAGGTGTGGGACGAGGCACTGCGTTTGGTGGCAGAAGCATACGCTGCTAAATGCATCTGGGAACACAACCCTGACCTTGAGGAACTTGGTTTGGGAGAAAATCTCTTTGTAACCACTGGACTGTTTAATGCAACCAAAGCAACGCTGGACTGGTACGACAAATACCTTCACTAAAACATAAACAAGAAATAACAAATACTATAAATATAAGCAGATTTGCAACTTATTTCTTTACACACACAGGTTTGGAGAGCACACAGATTATGACTTTGAAACCAATACCTGTCCTGATGACAAAATGTGTGGCCATTACACTCAGGTGAACAGCGTCAGTGTTCGGTGTGTGTTTGACTGGTTTCACAGTGCGCATACACAGATGTGATGATGTGTTTTTTTCTGTGGTTGTACAGATGGTCTGGGCAAAAAGCAATAGAGTCGGTTGTGCTGTTCATTTCTGTGACACTCTGGAGGGTCTGGATTTTAAGAAGGCCACTCTTCTGGTCTGCGATTACTACCTTCCGTAAGTGCATTGATCAACAAACACTGAACACTACCAAGAATGCCCCACTACCTCATAATTAACCAATAGGATTAGCATGTTTGACGGACTGTCCGAGGAGCAGGCAGGAAACCCGGCAGGCTCAGAGCCCAGCCTGATCCCCGCCTGCCTCTGGGAGGAAGTGAGATACTGGAAGAAGCGGAGATGATTTAAGCTAGGCCTGGGTGTCCCCGAATGAGCAAGCTGAAGGTGACGGCAGCAAGGAAAAAAACTCCTCTAAGGAGAAAATCTTGGGAGATGCATGGCTCATCGGGGGCCAGTTCTCCTCTGGCTGGGACCGACACCTGGTTCCCGACAGGTGTGACGTAAGGGGTGGTGGAGGGAAGCAAAAAACCAAGATGCCAGAGTGAGGAAGTGTGCGGGATTTAAAGCAAAGGGCAGAACTCTGATAGGACAATCATAGGAAATAAGGAGACTGGCAGCAGCTGGTTAATAGTGTGTACGTTCTCCTCCCGAAATTTGTTATATAAACATAAATACATTGTATGGGTCAAAATTATAGATTTTTCTGTAATGGAAAACATCCTTAGGATATTAAGTAAAGATCGTGTTACATGAAAATATTTTGTAAATTTCCTACAGAAAATATACCAAAACTTAACTTTAAATCATTTTAAAAGATTTTTTTGGACAACTTTAAAGACCATTTTCTCAGTATTAGATTTTTTGATCTAAATATTAACTCAGATTCCAGATGTTTAAATAGCTGTATCTCAAACAAATATAGTCTATCCTAGCAAACCATACATCAATGGAAAGCCTATTTATTTCAGCTTTTAGATGATGTATAAATGTCAGTTTTCAAAAAATGAACCCTCACAATTGGCTTTGTGGTCCAAATAAAAATAAAATAAATAGAAAAATACTATATAATCGTAATAATTATTTAAAACGATATTAAAATCCAAATTTTTTTTTAAAGACAGATATAATAATAGTGCTCTTATTAAAATTATAATTACATTAAAGATTAAATTTTATTTTAGAAGATTCAAGAACTGAACTTTCTTCAGGGTTCTGTAATGAGTTTACTTTTAAATTCTATATTATATCCAGGATTTCTGAAATTGAGGTAAAAAAAATGCAATGTAAATCTTGATTTTTAAATATTTAAAGTATATTTTACATGTTATTTTATCTCAGATTTGAGACATGCTGCCTAATTGAGAAACCCTGATAAAAATTCTTTCTCTTTCATTACAGAGGAAATGTTGAGGGAGAAAAGCCATATGAGTATGGAGAGCCATGCTCAAAGTGTCCAGATAATCTATCGTTGTGTGAGAACAACATGTGCGGTAATGTGAAGACTTCATCAGTTCAGAGCCAGCTTGAGATAAAAAATTATTGTTTAACCTTTTCTAAAACTCTCTCTTCCACACAGTGGCTGAGAATCTCTTTAATTTATCTGAGAAGCCCGATCCCGACAGCGAAGCTCCGACGACTGTCTTACCCGAGCATCCTTGGAGGATGACGGAACCCGCCACTGCTCCTGAAGAGCCAACTCAAGTGCACGTTAAAATTGAGAGAGGCATGAAACGTGAAATTAACAGTGGATCCAAGACGGAAAGCGCTTCTCTTGTGATGATGGTCTTTCTGCTGGTGACTCTTGTTTTGTGAGGGTTTTGAAGTGGATGAGAACCTGACGAGAGACACAAAACATTCGTTTTAAGGAAAAGGTCACCTAAAAAAATTTAATTTATTCACATCCAAAAGATAGATAAGTTTGTTTCTTCAATGGATGCTCAGCAGTGATGGGTGCCATCAGAAGCTGATCAGAAGAATCTTCAACATTTCCAGTCCATCAGTTAACATCTTCTGAAGACAAAAGCTGTGTGTTTGTAAGAAACAAATCCATCATTATGACATTTTAACTTCTAACCAGTGCTTTCAGCTAAAATATGAGTCCATAATCCGTAATTTCTTTAGTCTTCATCTCTGAATTGGGAGAGAAATATGAAAACTGTTTAAAAAATCCTAAACAAATATGTCTGTAGATTTTGACAGTGGATAAACTTTTTCACTGGAGGAAAGGTTATTATGGACTTGTATTTGTATAAAGCTTTGTCTAAAGTCAAAAATCCTAACTGATGGATTTGTTTCTTTCAACCACACAGCTTTAACTTTTAATTAGAAAAACATGTCTTAGGCATTTTGACACTTGCAGAAGCGCTTTTCCCTGAGCCCTAATTTCACTTTTTTGACATCTACATTGATTTCAGAAAGGCTTAAGAGATAAATACACGTTTTTGTGGATTAGGCCAAATGAGTGTAAATATATATATATATTTGACATTGGTAAGATTTGGGCATGTTTTATAATTTACAGAATCTGTGATGTAAATGTGTCTTTAAAAGGTAAAAAGGTAAAAGGTCTGACTCACTATGAGCAAACAATTGAATTAAGGCTGGGATGGCATTATTATCCACTATAAAGCATGGAAGAAAACACAATCAAAATCAAAGCAATTAGACCTAGGATTGGGCTGCTTTAAGTTTGAATTTTGATTATTAAAATAATATATAGAGTATTTTGTTTTTTACACAAACAAACTACAGATTTAACATAAATTACTAAACTTAATGTGATGCATATTTCTCTTATTCAAATATTAATAAATCTAAGCATTTCATTTATTTATGACAAATATACATCACATTAACAGGTTGAAACTGAAGCAAAAACATCACATGGTTCTCTTATTACAATGTAACCTCGTTCTATTGCAGCTTAGGACTGTATAGGACTGTACAGTGAAAGAACACCTTTTTCAGCTCTTTTAAGATCATCTCACGCAAGTAGTTTCTGAACATTTCATCTCAACGTTTTCTCAAGTTTATATTAAGGATGATTATTTCACTGCAGATTATTTTTATGTGCATAAAGCTTTTGCATGACAATCATGCTTGTATAGACTTACAGTAGGCCTAGAAAATGACATACTACAGCCTATATACTTAGTGAAGTTCATAAACGTGAAAATGTACATTATTTGTATGTACACCTTTTTATACGAAAGGCTAAATATCATTTATATTGTGTGAAAGTACAAACTCTTCATGTATAGCCTAGTGATGGTAAAAACTGGGATTGAACACCTGAATGAACTGGAATGTTTTGATGTTGTTGTTTTATTGGATTGTTTTATGCATTAGAAGAAGAAGTTAAAATGACATATGTTGGTGATTTTCCTAAATATATGGTTACTGTCCTTGTGGTATTTTTGCTGTAAACGTCTGTGCACACAGATCGCTAGGCTATTGATCATCTCCATCAATCACAGATTACGAAGCTGTTGGATACAACTGACAGCACTAGGTGGCAGTGCAACTCAACAAATCTTGACATCGCACTGTTTTTAATGGACTTAACTTTAGTGACTGTTTTGTATGTTCAGCGACCAATAAAACCAGTTCAAATCAAAGTTTACCGGCTTTTATGTCAAGCTTTGAGCTCTACACATTCAAATAAATAAAGTCATTTAAAAAGCGCTAAACATTGATCAAAATAGCATTTTACTCTGGGGCCTGTACCATGAAGCCGGATTAGCTGGCTAGCCAGGTAAGTTTAGAATTAGTTTGCACCAATCCTGGGTTTTAGG
>JAUCMT010000035.1:1254512-1282135 GCA_032357475.1 Enteromius thamalakanensis
CACCCACTTGCCCTGCTGCATGGACTCTGAAGCCGGAACCGAACAATGTAAATGAGCTGAACTATCCACATCCAAAGCCGTATCTATAGCCCTCACATTCTGACTGTCCTCAGTTAAAGTTTGAATGTGTGTCTCTAGTTCTAGGATCTTCTCTGTCAGCAACTATATCCCTGCATTTATCACATGTGAAACCCTCATCGCCGACAGAGAGAGATAAACTGTTCATGTGGCATGACGTGCAAACAACAACAGAGGGAAAAGTCATACTCAGCGAGATTGATGGATTATTCACTTACCACTGTTGTTTGATAAACTTGTGAAAAACGGAGTGAACAAGAAGTGAAACAATTATTTAAATGGAGCAGGAGAAAGCAATAAAATAAGAGGAGACGATGCTAGTAGAACAGTAATAATATCCGCGAGTGTAACGCGAAGGACGCGAAAGATACGCTAACCGGCAGATGAATCCTAATGAGCTGCACTCGCGGTTTTAAGAATGAATGCGAACTATCAACAAACAGATAGGTTTGAAATATACTATAGGAAAAATTGAGGCAGTTAGGTTGTATATTTTATAACTATAAACAGCAACTAGCAAGAAAAACAAGGCTATGGGGTTACAAACACACACTACAAACTCACAGCAAACTCTCAGCAGGCAGGTGGCAGTATGTTCATTGGTTTGGAGGGAGCTTGAAGGAACCGGGGGCCAGTTTGTGAAATAGTCTTGTATGGTTTGGAGTTGGGCTTCACGGTCCTGGGTTAAGTGGATGGGTGTGGTTGGCTTGGGGGACGCTGGGGGTGGTCGGGAATAGCTGTTTCGGTGTCTGGGGCGCGGCTGAGGCAAGCGGATGGAGTCAGACAGCTGGATCGGCGTGGCTGGGAAAGAGGAGCGGGTGTGAGGTGAGATGCAGTCTTTGAAGAACTTTTCCTTGGCGGGGTTGATGCTAGAGGTAATGCGTCCGGAAGATGAAGTCCGGCTTGTTTAGCGGCTGTGGCTTGCTGAGCTGCCGCGCCTTGTTTAGCGGCTGTGGCTTGCTGAGCTGCCGCGGCTTGTTTAGCGGCTGTGGCTTGCTGAGCTGCCGCGGCTAGTTTAGCAGCTGTGGCTTGCTGAGCTGCCGCGGTTTGTTTGGCGGCCGTGGCTTGCTAAGCAGCTGTTGTTTGTTGAGTTGCTGGAGTTGTTGTTTTTGTGCGAGGAGCGGGCCTCGCAAGCATAGTCAGAAGAATCAGACATCTTGGTTTTTTGTAGATCATAGATAGATCATGCACAAAAACGAGAGCTGGGAGAATTTATAGTGAAGGGGAGAGATTTGATTGGGCGCAAATAAACAAGGGATGATTAGGTAACGAGCTGTCAGCTGTGTGTGATTACTAGTTCAGCGATCCTCCAGATACCAAGTTATTTGCAAAACTTGAACTATAATTTTCGCGCATCAGGGAGATGCTACCAATTTGTGCGGAATTGAAATCCTTTTGAATGAGCGCTGTTCACTTTGACGATCACGCGTACAGTGCGGTGTAAAGGGAAAGCATCTTACAAGATATTTGCCAGTGAGCCCAGCATCTCTTGATGCATTTTGGGGCATGTTCTTGTTAGTCTTAGTGGTGTAGTGCATCTGTGCTTCTTTATCGATCTGCTTTGCGTACACCCTTCTAAATCCCCTTGTGATGTGCATTCTGTAGTGTCCTGCTTTAACCAAATCATGACAATCAACCACAAGAGTAGCTAATCAAATTGCATGTGATGTGAATAAATGCAAATATTGCATAAACACCCAGTGAAGTGATGTAGTCAGGATGCAGGCTTGCCTTTCAATATTACTGATTTGTTCCGAGAGTGACATAGATGCTGCCTCTTCAACTACAGCTTCTAATGAAGATGTCAGCTGAAGTGAGGACTCTTTCATAGCAGAGCCCAGAAAATAATAAAGGTAATTATAATGTTAAATTCTGCCAAAAAGAATAGTATTTTCTACTACGATCACAAAGATTTAAGAGAATCGTTTTATAAAGTCAAAAATGTGTGTAAAAAAAATAAGTAATGTGAGACTTAATTTCCACAGATAAACATTTTTATTTTATTTCAAACTATCTAACTACTGTACCTAAAAATCCATTAACAGGCACCATTACTGAATGAACAAATTAAGGGACTACTGCTTGTCCCTGTCTTACTCTCTGTTCTGAAGCAGCTCCACCTCATCTTTACTCTAATATGAAAACGAGTTCATATGGAGTCAAACATTAAACTAGCATCCTGAATCTTGTCCGTGATGACGCAGATCTGATCATATCAAGGACTTTTTATGGAAACATATTCAGCGCTTTAAAATTACGAGTTAGCTCTCAAACATACATTTCTTAATTTGTTGTTGCTTTAATAAGTTGATATTTATAATGTATACATTTTGTTCTGAAGATGAAAGTTATTAAGTGTATATCTTGGTTCTCTGTCCATGCGACTCACTTCTGTTTACATAAACTTAATCCCTAAAAAATGATATTTCAAATCTTTTTATTAATTTTTCATGGGTCACACCCACGTATCAATTCAAATGAACAGGAGACTTTCACTCATTGCCAACTGAATATTGTACCTGAATAATTTTTAAACTAATAATAATAATAATAATTGTTATTATTAACACTTTCATTTGCGTCTGATAAATGTAATGTAATGTAACTGAATCGCATTTACGTATTTATTGAGATGTCAATATCTGTTTATTGTTGTTGTTTGTTTTTTCATGTACCAGCTGAATTGCTTAACTGAACATCAGAAACATCCAATCAACCTCCTGAAGAGCATAGTTGCCATGGTAATAAGACCATCTAATCACAGCAGCTCTCAAACACTTCCTGTCCTTACTGATTAGAGCATGTGACATGAAACAATACACTTCCTTTTCTGAAAGTACAACTATTTTGTTTGTGCTTTGGTTAACGGTATCATGTTGCCAAAAAGCATTTAAAAAGCAGCCATGTATTCTGCCAATAAATGAATAAAAGCCATCAGAATACAGCTAGTACCTGCAGCAGCTAAAGAACTGTGCTGAATCCTGAAGGATGTCTCTACAAACACTCGACTGACCTCTAATGCCATTAGCTGCATTTACTTCTTAAAGCATGTTTGAGCTGCCACTGCAAAACCGTCGAGCACTACTGACCTCCTTCAACAGCACAGCGGTGACCTTTCTCCCCTGTGAACATTACACTGTCACAGTCTCAGTCAGTCAGGTGTTCAGCAGTAGCTAACCACAGACTCACAGCATGCAGGATTTAATCAGACGTGTTTATACAAGCCAACAGTGAAAAACAAACACTGGGAAGTTTGACGAATATCTCCCGTGACTTGTTTATGAGAATTCAAGCCAACCTTAAACCCAACAGTCATTTTAAAATAACTTTTTCAAACATGACACCAAATGTGTAATTAAAATTAATTATATAAAAAATTGTAATATAAAAAAATTTAATTGTGACATAAAAAGTCTAAATTATGAGACACCAAGTTACAATAAAGAAACACCTAAAATAAATTAGAAATTAGGAGATACAAACAGTAGAACTGAAAAAGAAAAAAGTTGAAATTATGACAGCCATAGGCTAATTATGAGGTAAAAAGTTAGTCTAAAAAGGAGCTGAAGAGAAAAAGAAAAAAGAATTAAGGAGATAAAGTCAAAATTATCACAAAGTCAAAATGATATTATAAAAAGCAGCAATTAGAGATTAAAAAAAGTAGAAATTAGGTAAAATTATATAAACTCACATTTACACACAAAAAAAAGATTAAAAAGCAATGCTATGATATTAAAAAATAAATATAAAGTAAAAATGATTAGATATGAAGTCATAATTATTATAGTTAAGAAGTCAGACAAAACAAACAAAATTATGGTAGTCCTAATGATATAAGAAAAAGAATTATGACATAAAAAGAGGGTAAAAGAAATAATAACATTTGAATTAATAAAAAAAGCCAAATAAAAATTGGAACTATAGATAAAGTCAAAAGTGTGATTGAGAATTGAAAAGTATTCAAAAGAAAAAAGTCAAAAATTTGAAAAATTTTAAGTCAAAATAACAATAGAATTATACTCCACACAAGAAAAAAAATAGTGATTATGACATAAACTGAAATGTGTGAACAGTGGGATAAAACTGACAGTAAAGCAAAACCTCACAATACACAACAATCAAGACATTTTTTACTTATATTTCTTTATTTTCAACAAAACGAGAGGCTACATACATTTTAGAAAGACTGCTTTGGAAAATTATCATATGGCTCATAGCATCATAAACCAAACCCAGTTCAATATTAACAAGAAGACATCTGTACAATATAAAACCTCTGTAATCTCAAAATAATCTGTGGAACTGGAAAAGAGAACACTTCAGTAGAAAGATAACGGTTTGGTTTCTGTGTGTGTAGTGATTAGTCGATGTGCGTATCTCTGAGTAGGTTAGTATTCTAAGATGAAAATGAACTGTTAAATGGTCGTCGTGTTTGTTTGACCTGCAAACATTTTTCAGTGAACCCTGAGGGACAAGAAACATGGCGTTACTGCAAGTCCACGAGGTTTTTTTGGTATTTCAAAGTGAGTAACACTTAAAGTCTGATCCTAACAACTACGGACCTTGAACGTGAAAACATCAACTTCCTGTGGCTTTTGTCTTGATCTTCTAAAAACTAAGAAACCTGAAGCAAGCATCAGAAACACTGAAGTGGAGGTATGTCAGGAACAATGTCCAGATTGTGCGATAAAAGCAAAGACCTTTTAGTTTTACTCTAATAAAGGAAGATTTAACTTATTCTGCAACTCTAGTTAATACATCAAAACCAACAACATGACAAAAAGTGAAATGCAAAGTCGAGACGCTACAGATAAAAGTACTTGCCACTGAAAAGACGCGAACGGCATAAGACTAAACGCATTATAGTGAGGAGAAGTGAGGTAGAAACACTGAGTATGTAAACCAAAACACTGAATAATGTCTAACTAGAGCAGAAGGAAAACTGTTTCTCACTGGCTGGTACAAACACACAGGAAAAAAAGATTGATTGTGGCATTTTGTGAAGGTACTTGAAAGAAGTGGTCCTAAGATGTACAGTAGGTGAGTTTGTGAACAGATTTGGAGAAATGTAGCATTGCATCACTGTCTCACCAATGGGTTCTCTGAAGTGAATGGGTGCCGTCAGAATGAGAACCCAAACAGATGATCAAAATAATCCACACTAGTCCAGTCTGACGGCACCCATTCACTGCAGAAGAGAAGATCTATAATCTTTTTTTTACAAATCTGATGAACAAACAAACTCCACTACTACTATCTTCTATGGCGACATATCCAGCAAAACTATTCTTTCAACCTTGGAGCACAGGAGTACAATTAACACGCATTTTTAAATGTAAAGCAAAGATTGAAGATTCCTTTTTTTCTACAAAGGTCTGTATCTGAGATCTGGCACAGCTCTAAATGTATGTATTAGTGTGTTTGTGTTAAGCGAAATCAAGTTACAGTGAATCAACGGTTCCCATAGAAACACAATCATGCAACAATCCGTATGGAATCACATGATTTGAGGCGCTACATTTCAAACGCTTCCATTCCGACGGAGCCAAAACACTCCAGACAATGTGAACGTAACGCCCGCTTTAAAGCTTTTTCATGTGAAGAGTCAAAAGGAAATCAGACATTTTGCTACAACAATGTGAAGTTAGATGAAAACCAAGGTTAACAACAACAAAACTCATTTGATCCCTCACCAAATAATTATTTACACAAATGAATCTGCATAGAATTCAAATAATCTCCTGTTCAATAGCTTCAGTACAAATAATAGTCTGCTTTTTTATTTATACCCGATTTATCTAGAAGATGGGATTATTTGAACTTGTAAATGCATTAATTCCTGTCAAAGGATTATATATATATATATATATACTGTATGTGTTGTCAAACAATTCATTAATTGCAAGTAATTGCATTCAAAATAAAGTTTTTTGTTTACATAATATATGTATGTGCACTCGTTTTTTTTATGTATAGATAAATACACCAACAGTTATTTCTTTTAAATATTTACATGTATATACATTTATATTATATATTACATATATATATATATATATTTTTTTTTTTTAGATATATGTATACATGTATACATTTGTGTGCATATATATTACACAAATATTCTGTAAACAAAAACTTATATTTTAGATGCGACTAGTTGCAATTAATCCCTTGACAGCACTTATATATATATATATAATAAATTTGGTAACAAAATAAATTGTAAATGATAATAATGAATGTCAAAATAAGGCACAAAGGGTGTGTTTTTTTTTTTTTTCTCTTTAGAGGTGCTGTTGTTCGGGTCAGAAACATTCACACCTTCAGGAGAGATGGGTCACTATATACCCAGTTATTCACATTATATCGTTCACAGTACGTCTTCATGTAATAACTTCCTTCTCTGGTGTCTGGTGAATATCACCACATTCCATCGATCCTAGTGCTGCATTATGAACATCTAATTCTTTACATCTGCACTGTCTGGAAGAAGCAGACCGGATATGTTTGTTTGAGGACATTGTCCAACGTGTGTGTCTAAATCTGGTCCAAAACAACAGCACAGTCACAGCAGAGAACGAGAGGGATGTGAAAAAACTGCTGGGGAAATCTGAGCAGGAATACATGCGGTCAGTCTGGAAGACTAGAAAAAAATGAGTGTGTTAATAAAGAAACCTGCATAGCATTTCCGTGTGAGGCGTTTAAATATATATATATATATCTCAAGTCATTTGATTTCACTTCTGTTTTTGGAAAAGTCACAAAATGAAATTCACAGTTCCTGGATCCACTGTCCCTTTTTATTTCCATCGCTGGCCAATCACACTCTGCAAACCTGTAGAGAGAGCAGAACAAAACAGTTACTCAACCATACACAGCTATCCTCATTTTCACCACACATCAAACTGATCCTGCTGCGGTGAATTCAATTAAGGGGGAACAAAGGAATTATGGCGTCATAATTCTAACACTAAAAGTCTAAATTATGAAAGTAGTAGTAAAAATAAAAGATAAAAACTCATTATAGTTAAATGTCCTATTGACATTAAAGATCATAATTATCTAATAAATGTAACAAATTGTTTATAAATATTATCTTAAAACTTAATATTTTTATCTCATCGTTGACTTTCTAAAATTGCATATCATAATTTGTACTTTTTAGGTCGTGGCCTAATTATCACTTTGGACTTTTGAGGACTTAATGTTACATATAATTATTACTTAGTATCTCATAATTTTGACTTTATATAATCATAATTATAAAAAAAGTCAAATTCATAATTATGACTTCCGTGATTCAAATTTCCTACTTGTCTAAATGCTTACTTTCACATTTGATAATTGTGACTTTTTTGTCAACAATGTTAATTTTTTAGGGTTGTAGTTATTATGCAGCATCTCAATTTTGATTCATGTCATAATATTGACTGTCACAATTTTACCCTTGAAGTAATTTTTTCTATGGTATCTCAAACATTTGACGTTTTAATCATAATTACCTGTATATGGGCGTTTGTATTATTCATCATAATTGCTTTGTAACATTTTATGTGAATTTATTACAAAATTAATATCTAATTATTCTGGCATTTTCCTGTCATAATTATGACTTTGTCATTGTCATTTTATATTTATTATCCAATCGTTTTGATCATAATTTCTACTTTTTAGGCCATCGTAATTGCTTTGTATCTCATTGTTTTGGCTTTTTATTGCATACATTCATATCTCATAATTTCAGCTTTTAGTCATAACTATGACTAAATGACTTGCTATCTCATAATTTATAGTGTTTTTTTAATCTTTTTATATTACCTTTTTAATTATCACTTATCTGTCATACTTCTCTAATAATTATGCCTGTAATATCATGATTCTGAATATTTCTGTCCTCTACGCTCAAGCACACTTTGAAAGACTGACCTGAACTTCGCAAATAAAGTGAGCAAATAGCTATATTTAGCAAACTTGATGAATAACTTGTTTGAAAGCACAATAATTGTGGTTCAGACAGAGCAGACCAAGCTGAACTGGGGTTATTGATCGCAGCAGTTCAGCAGACAGCTGCTATCTGAGCTGAACACAATAACACAGAGGTGTTGACAGATGTGTGGTCCTGTCAGCAGAAGCCTTCACAGTAGCTGTTGTGTAACTACATGTGGGCTTCCTTCCAAACCTGTTCTCCTTCACCACAGAACAAACCTGAGTGACTGATTTCTTGCACTCGGACACACTATAATCACAGACTATGGCTTGTTGTGTTGCTGTATCTGTCGGACAGCTGGTCAGGAGATGATGTACTGATGCAACAGTGTCATCCAAGCTGTTTCTGCATCAGATCCGATTTCATCCCCGGCCAACTATGGCTGTAAGCAATCCAATAACGCAGTCTGTGCAACTGTTTCTCTGAGATGGACCTGATCAAATGTACTTTACTGTCAGATTTCCACAAAAGGCCTACAAATAGACACCTTTAGCCAGCTATTCTGAGACACAGTTTTCAAAAATACTATATACACTACAAAAAAGAAAAATGGTAACACTTTATTTTAAGTTACACCTATTAGTTGCTTATTAGCATGTATATTACTAAAATATTAGCTATTTATTAGTGCTAATTAAGCACATATTAATGCCTTAATGCTACATAACCATATTCAACATCCCTAATCAATACCTAAAATTAAAAAAAAAAAAAATAATAATAGTTACATTTTAGAAAACGTTACTTATTTACTTACTTTATTTTTCTACTCTCCATGATTTATTACGAACTATAATAAGTACATAAATAAAATATTAAAAGTATTATTTACTTTTAAATCATGAATAAATGAATGAAAAGTTATAAAACTATGAAACATTTCTAAACCATTATTGAATATAATTTACACACAACATCATATTGGTGTAAATTACATAGTTCTTAAATATTTTAAAATATCAATCAATAAATAAAAAATAATAAAATAAGTATGCAAATAATTACATATTAATCTGAAAACAAATGCAATAAAAATACATAACCTAAAAAAGAAAAAGTATCTAAAATAATATATTAACACTAAATTATTCTACGTTTTAAGTAAAAACACTGATGGTTGTATATACACACACACACACAATTTTGTAAAATATCCTTGCTCAATTTTATTTTCTCCCCCAGAGTACAAACTACTGTTTCAAATCTTATATCAGGGCTTTAATTTAACAGCGTGAAAATTTTTTTTGAGTTAGCTAAAATGAAATTTACTACATATTAACAATCTGATAGATAAAAAAGGAGACTTTTAACAAGAGTTCAAAAGAACAAAAAAGTGTGCTAAATAAGTAAATTAATAAATAAATGGAAAAACAGTGTGTTTTTCTACAATTATCAGCTCAATGTTATTCCTGCTTACATAACAGTCTATAAACACTCGCTCCTCCCCAACAACCCTGGAAAAACACTCCTAAACCAGCCCCAGCCTCCCAAAGGAGTCTGAACCTCCAAAACGCAAACAAACAATGCTAGCTCTTATAAGCTTTAAAAAGACATGAGTTCTGCAGAGAGACAAAAGCTCTGTTAACATCGGACAGATATCGGTGCACTATAATGAATATCTTACATGTGGCTCCGCAGAATCAGACACAAGAAGAGCGGCTCCAGTCTGTATATTAATAACAGTATTAATGCCTAATAAATTAATATTAGTATTAGAATTATTGCATAGGAATTATAAAAAGTAAACAAAATAATGTGCATACAGCTTAAGACAGGAGTGAATGTGAATTAAGCCAATAAAATACTTCAACAATCAACAATAAAGTAATGCATTCAAATTATCTTTATTTGAAGATTTTCTTGGTAAATATTTATAGAGAGATTAATTTATAAGAGAATTTAGTTTAATCAGATTATTCAGCATATGATTTAACTGAGATTCGAGTAAACTGACAGCACTACACTTTAATAAATTAACAAGAAAGTGAGAAACGTGATAGCTATGATTCAGCAAATACTAATAACCAAGAAAATAATAATAATAAATCTAAATATGAATAAACTGCATTAACATACTGTAATACATGTAATAATAATAAAGTTAAATACATATAAATCAATAATAAATCAATAATAGAGTATTAAATTGAAATAAGTGAATTAACATTTTTGAAATATTACAAAATACACAAAATATAAAATAATGACATTTTTTTAATATGAAGAAAATTACAAGCATCTCTCATCTTTTTAAGTGGGAGAATTTACACAATTGGTGGCTGACTAAATACTTTTTGCCCCACTGTATATAAAATTATGAAACATAAAACATCACACATTACATATACATTACATTGATGTATAGTGTGAATTACAGAAAGTTAGAAATTAGATATCAATAAACTAATATTATAATATTAAACTAAAATTAATAAACTTTATTAGTAGTAGTTAAAAAAAATATTAAACTTTAAGCTTTAAAAATAACAAAAATATATATAGCAAAAAGGTATTTATAATTAAAAGAAAAAAAATAATATTGTGAAATTATGAATAATCTTGTGGTGCAAATTACTGAAAGTGTTATTTTATATAAAAAAGAGAAATGCTTATTAGTGCTATATTTCAAAGGTTTATGTTTCTATTTTAACGATTGGGCACATGAATGTACCAGTAATACAGATGCAGTATTTACTCAGCAGTAATCAAGGCGCTGCAGGCAAAGAACAAAATGTTCTGAACGTGTTCAGAGACACCTCCGTGTCTCACAGCATTTGGGTTCAGGCCTCTGTGCACAGCTGCAATCATCTCCTCGACCCAGGCTTAAAGTCTGAAGCGCTCAAGGTGTCTGTATGCAAAAATACCCCTAAACCCCCCCCTGTGAGACCGACAGCAGCTTGTTTTGACGGATGGTTGCCTCCATTCAGGCCGTCCGGGAGAGGAAGGAGGGATTGAGTCCAGGCGTGTTGCATAACTGCTCTATATGCTGTGAGAGCATGACGCAGACGTGAACACCACACTCAACCTATCTCATATGCGTGCTAGTCTGAGCGAGTCATTGTTTTTGAAGGTTCTCGCCTCGGGACACCGACCCAGCGAGTTTTGATTAAAACTGTGCTATAAAGCCGTTTCTAAAATACATTTAATTTCCTCTGGCCTTTTCAGCTGAATCTCATTCAATACAAAATCCTTAAAAGAATGCAATAAACTCTGCAGGAACGCCATTCCTGTGTTACTGATGTTGTTCTCTTAGCCAAAATATGAAGCACCTTGTTTGTGCATTTCAGGTTAATAACAGAATATAATAACAGTATTATGGAAACCAAAACGTTTTGGATGTGATTAATCACAATGTTTTGTTTTATTTAAATATATTTCAATATTAAAAATAAAAATATTGAACTTGTATATATATATACCTAGATATAAAAAAAGACAAACATACAGCTATAATTATTATTGAAGCATAAATATTGCTTATTTAAAACAAATACACAATTAAATTATTCATATTGAATATTACTTACTTAGCAAACATTTCATCATAAAAATATAAATATATATATTAAATGAATTAAAACTTAATAAACATTGTGAAAATGAACATTATTAATATGAATAATTTACATAACATTAATAATTACATTTATATAATTGTGGCATAAATTAATAATAAACAGAGTATAATAATAATAATAATAATAATAATAATAAATGTATAAACAGAGCTTCAGTACATTTTTAAATATAAAAGCTAAAGTGTACGCTTCAAAAACAAATTTAATTTCCCGTGGTCTTTTCAGTTGAATCTCACCCAATGCAAACCCCACAAAAGAATGCAATAAAGTGATGTTGTATAAGCTTTGGTTCATTCAGCACCTGGTTGGGAGTATGTCGTCTATTAAACTCTGACGCGATCGCCTCTGGCAGAGTACATTCTGCTGCTAAAAAGGTGTCGGATCTCGTTAATCAGCTCAGGGTGTGGCGTCAGAAAACCAAACAGTCCTGCGAGCAGAGCGATGCGACAGGTACATGCTGCCCCTCGGGCCAAATACATGGGTTTGATCCAAGACATTCATTACAAAGCAGCAGAAACGATGGGAAATTCTTCAATAGTTGGACACTTGACACTTTAGAGTACTTTAACACATCATTTTACGTAGCTATCATTACATACTGCAAAGGCTGTCATTGCTATAGAGCATGTTTTGTAGGCCTATTTGATAGAGAGACACAATTCATATTATTTGTCCTTCAGATTTTCTTTTTTAAATACGGTAAGTTCTAGCTGTGTGCTAAATTGACCCACATTTGGTTTTTGACCAGTGAAAATGTGTACAATTTAACAGTTTACTCTTGGAGCCATATCTCTGATAGGCTACTGAACCATAAAGGACACCAAAATAAAAGTTAGTTTAAAAAAAGGATATTACGGTATCTTTAATGCTTATTTTATTTATT
The DNA here is from genome assembly GCA_032357475.1 of Enteromius thamalakanensis. Lineage (NCBI taxonomy): Eukaryota > Metazoa > Chordata > Actinopteri > Cypriniformes > Cyprinidae > Enteromius > Enteromius thamalakanensis. The sequence goes on from JAUCMT010000035.1 coordinate 1,267,039, forward strand.
TACAGCCATGCAAACTTTGGATAAAAAAGTGCCTTTGATATTTAATGCAACAAAGTTTGCTAAAGTAAACACATTTTATAAAAAGACCGATTGATCTCAGTGTAAAAATAAAATTCTTTCTAAAGTCATTTTTTCACAACCTAATTTGCCTCCAAATCGCAGGTAAAAATTGTAATTTTAATATTTCTCTACAAAATAGTGGATTACTCTAGTTAATATAACTCTATGACATTAAATATGTTGGATTTTATAACTTCATGTTTGTCTTCAGAAAAAAAAATTAAACAAAAAATCTGAGAGAGAAGTTTCTGAAATTAGTTTGATATATTATATAATATCTTATCACATCAGAACAGTATCTGCTTAATGCATTTCAAGAACCCAAGAGATCTCTTTTCATGTATTATGGCATCTAAACCAGAGGTTGCATATTAATATTGGCATAAACGTAATTTAAACAATTTTTATTTACATATTTAAATTATAATGACACATTCAATTGCTTGTATTTTTGTTCCCATTATCATTTCAATAATAAAACGACATAAGCATATAGACTTATGAATTCATGTATTCATGATGAGAACAGATGAGCAGAGACTCACTATTTCATTAGATTCTTATTTATATGAATATTCTAAAATCCCAATCGATGCTGTTTTCAGACTATGAACGAACTTTATATATCGTGCACCTCTCCAATATACTGCAACAGGCTAAGCTTTGTGTGTTGCTTCTTTTGCTATGAAATTTTGTTCATTTTATATGGAAATTTAATCAATTAATAGCGTCTTGACGCTCTTTAATGTCGTGATAGATCTCTGTAGACACTTCAGATCAAGCGAAGCTGCAGCACACTGAACTGATCACCTCCTTCACTTTACTAGTGGACACTCTTCTGAGTGTAATCAAAGGCATAGCAAGACTTGTGGCAGGTTTATTTTTCGCATGGCTGTGGCTAGAAGGGATACAGCTCTGGCCAGATACGAGCAAAGAAATAAATGTTCTACCTTAGATTGTGTTTTATTAGCACCTGTACCTACCCCAACCCTAAACCTTATGATGATTTAAAAAAAAGTAGTCATTGTTGTTGTACAGCGTGACTGTATTGATGTGTGCATGCCCAGTAGCGTTCAGTATCACAAATGAATCGCCTGCAAAACTGAATGCAATATTGCGTAGCTTGTCAGTGATCTAGGGCTCTGTGTGTAAACTCCCGCTCCATTTACAAAATACAGGTGATGGAGATTTACCGCTAATCAAAGAAAGAGCATTACTTTATGCACAAAGAGACACAAAGGAGACAAATCGTTGAATAGTCATTATTTTAGTTTTTTGTCTGTATAAAAGTATTCTTGTAGCTTCGAAACGTTACAGTTGAACCACTGATGGCAGATGGAGTATTCAGACGATGTCTTTCATGCTTCATACAGGCAATGGACATGCCCCCTGGGTTTTATTTAACATATCTTAAATTGTGTCAAACTAAGCTTTTAGGTGTTTGGAACGAGCGATTAATGATAAAATCTTAATTTTGGGGTGGAGTAACTGTCAAACAGGACCTTACTCACCACCAACTAGACAGGGGTGGAGATTACGGTTATAAATTATAATATTTCACCCTCAGCGTAATCTGTCAAAGTGATGATACTCAATGATGTTTATAACCATTGCTTAAAGCAGGGGTGTCATCTCAGTTCCTGGAGGGCTGGAGCCCTGCAGATTTTAGTTCCAATCCTGCTCCAACACACACATGCTGCATTCGAAATCACATACTGCTTAAGTAGGTACTATATTTAGAATTGAACATTCTACCTGACCATTAAAAAGTATGTTTTATATAGTATGAATGGAATTCAGACGTACTAAATGCGCCTGTCATGCAGCGTGAAATGTATACTTTCAATAACTTTCAATCTGTTTATTTAGAATGTGTTAAACAAGTGTAATTTAATCACAATAAAGTTTTTATCTGAGGCACTTGCACTTAAAATGAGCCGCGTCTCCACTTTCCGCCATTTTTCGAATATGACTCAATAGGTCATCCGGGTACTTCTCCTACAGAATTTTGAATGCTATGAACTTGGACACACTACTTGCCTCGCATACTGTTTTTCACGTACTATATAGTAGGGAAGTAAGCAATTTTGGACGCAGCAACAGTTTTAAAGGACTTGATTAGTTGGATCAGATGTGTTTAAGTTTAATTAAGGTTGCATCTAAACTCTGCAGGGCTCCGGATCTTCAGAAATGTGTTTGACACCCCTGGATTAAACCAACCACATGACAAATTTTTAGATAAAATAAACAAGCCAAAAACAACTGAAAAACCGTTTTGCTTTTCTATAGTATCCAGCCTCAAATGTATACTATAGCCTACATCGGATAAAAGTAAAAACATTCATAGTACTATAATACTATGCTAAAATTAAAATTAAAAGAATGTACAATCAAAGAATTGCAACCCACCTGAAATATGTGAATGCACGCTTGGGTCCCGTTTATGCCGCGCATGTGACTTGGTCCATTCTGACCTCCAGCTGAGATGCGTCAGGCCGGTCCTGAGGGTTGACTGCCAACATGTCCTGCAGGAGCCGCTTGATGCTTTCAGACATGATGCTCCGCGTCTTCTGGGGGATGTTCAGGACCATCTTTGGGTTCTCCAGCAGGGCCTCTCCCACCGGGACAATCTCGGACCCCTGGCGGACGTACGTCCCGAGGAGCTCTCGCTTCGACTCTGCGTCGATGAACGTGATCCGCTCAATCATGGCCCAAATGATGATGCCGAGTGCGAAAATGTCCGCTTTGGCCGTGTAGTGGCCCTCCCAGACCTCTGGGGCCATGTAGAAATCAGATCCACATGCTGACGACAGCCAGAATTTGTTAATGTTCACCAAGTTTTTGTTCAGCGGGTTGTTGCCTTCGCTCTCCACACAGCTGAGTCCTGCACAAACCTTGCTGAGGCCGAAGTCAGCCACCTTGATGACCGGATCGCCGGATTTCTGTGAGATGAGAATGTTGTCTGGTTTGAGGTCCCGGTGGACGATGTTGTTCTTATGGAGGAAGGCCACAGCGCTGGTCATCTGCTTCATGAAACTAAGGTTGGTCTGCGGATCAGGCCGCCGCGAGAGGATATACTGGTTGAGGTCGCCGCCGTCACAGAACTCCATAACAAACCAAAGATAACATGGTTCCTCTGGGTAGCCCAAGATACGCTCCCCTGGAACAGTAGTAGAACACAGTTAGCCACTCTTCTGCTCACACAGGCTGCATTTATATAATACAGTAAAATCAGTATTACTGTGAAATACTATTATAATTTAAAATAACTATTTTCTATTTGAATGTACTGTAAAATGAGTAATTATTTTCATTTTAGTTTAAGTATTAATATTAGATGTTTTGTTTATAATATCTTTCTTTAGTTTTCATTTTCATTTCTATTTCAGTTTTAGTTATTTTAGTATATTAATCTAAGGTAATCTACATAAAAGTGAGAAATGTTGCCTTGGCCTTATGTATATATATAAGATATATATATATATGAAGTAATGTTTTTATGGCTTTGTTGTTTATTAACTATAATTACCCTAGTTAAGAGCTAGAATTTGAGTTTATGGTAAAGCTCTGTTGGCAGATCAAACCCACTCTATAATCTGCTCATGTGCTTGATTGAGTTATTTGTGCTGAGTCAGACAAGATGGCTCTATTGAACGTCGCTGGTTTCTAACTGATAAGCCGCTGTTTCGGACTTGTTAACACACAGACATGGTTGTTTTTGATTAATCCCAATCCTGTTCAAACTACAACGGCTTTACTGTTTATACTCTGAGCCTTAGACTTGAACGAAAGTGTTGGTTTAGTTAACTCCGACAGGCTAGCAAAACACCAATCAGACTGTAGCTGAGCACAGATTTCCGCTGAGCGGCACGTTTGGAGGCTTTCCAAAGGGCCCTGTATGAGAGTTAACCCTGATTATCTGTCTGCGTCCTGTGATAACGAACATGGCTTCACTTCAGGAAACAAGGGGAAGGTGCCTGTGTCTCCCATAATCCTGGAAAACATCATGACACTGTAATCACTAAACTTGGGGTAATTCAAAATTTTGAAGCCCCATTTAATAAATAAAAACAAATAAAAAAAAAGCATTAAAAATAAATATGAATACTTCATAGTAAAATTCTAAAAAACCTTAAGTCAAAAATTTAAGGTGAATTTAATTTTTTTTTTAATTTTAGGACTCAAAATAAATAAAGCAAATATAATTGTATTATATTATATATATATAAAAAATAATAGAAAAAACATCTTGATCTTGATCAATTAAATCCTGTAAATGTCATCAATGGCATCAACTCTGCACAATGACAGTACATTCAGAAATCAATTACACACAGTGATCAATAAGTTAATATCTTTTTAAAATCAAAGAGCTGTCTAGCAATAAAAAAAAGAATTCCTGCAATAAGTTATGATCCATAGGTGTGTTTATTAGTCAGATGACCTACTGATCACAGGTCAAAAACACAAAAACTAATCTAGATAGATGTGTCATGTAATTCAGAAATCGTTTAAACGTATAGCCTATTTGTAGGACACCATTAAACAACTCAAAACGCATCAGCAAAAACATGTATATTCGCATAATTTCTAAACAAGCCTGTCGTGTGTAGTGGATTAGTTTTTCCATTGTGGACGAAGCCACTAAATGGTGACACTTACATAACAGCAGTCAGCACAAAATAGATCCTGCTACTGCTGAGCACAACCACAAATATAGCACTGACACGACACCACAAACACGCACCCTCCACACACCAAACCAAAGACCCAGCATGCCATCTAAAAAACAACAAAAATCCTGCAAATCCTACCTAAACCCATTTTTGATGTACTACAGAATATCAGCTGCAGGGTGTTTAAATAATTCATACCATAACTATATTCAGGGTGCATTTTCAGGCCTGCAATTAGAAGTTATGCACTACTCAAAAAATGCTCAAATTGAACTTTTGAGAATCCAGTGACTCATAAATGAATCTTGATGCTGTAAATGCATTTAAAAGCACTTCTGCTGTGTTATTCTCGATATCAGTTCGAGTTTAATCAAATCTGATTTTAACAAAAGCCTACAAACGACACAAAAAAGCCAATATTAATAAATTAACTGGAAAGCCACAGGGAAAAGTTACTTAAAGATTGAGAACTGCACACAAAGCCCAAAGCAGATTATCAGAGGTGAACATATAACTGGCCTTTATGGGAGTGAAGGGGTTAATGCATGAAGGGTGCTGGAACATGATGTTCCCTCACGAACTGAATGCCTTCTCTTCCTACTTAGTGCACGTTTAATGGCATGCATTTGAGATGCACAATAACATGCATGCCGTATATTAAAATCGTTTAATTTATCACGTTTACAAAGTTGCATTGCTTTTATGCAACTGCACTACAAAACATATTTGTGCTGACACTCGAAAAAAACAATCATCAGCAGCTCGCATTCATTGCAGCAGATCTTTACCTTTGAGTGATGTTTCCACTAGTCTCAAATACTGCTTGTTTCGTTTGTTCCCGTGGCTCATTTTCTGTGCCATGCCGTTTTTTTGCAGCACGCACTCCTCTAGCTGCACCACATTCTCGTGCTTCTTCTCCAGGCTCGCCAGGGCCCAGAACTCCGCGAGCGCCAGCTCCACTTTCTCAGGCGCGTCGCAGCGGAGCTTCTTCACCGCCAACCGAGCCCCGGACCTGCGGGCGATGGCCTCGTACACCACGCCGTAGCTCCCGCGTCCCACCTCCCGGATCAAGCTGTACCTGGGCGTCTTAAGAAACATCGCGGGATGGAGACTGTCACGCTTGAGGAAGCCCGTGGAGAAGCAGTCCTCTTCCTCCATGAGCACCTCATCGTCCTCGTTCGTCTCCACGGGCAGCGGGCGCAGAACTTTAGTGCTGTCCCGCCTGACGTTGGCACTGGGCGGGTTGACTCGCTTACAGCTCCGCCGGAGCCGCGTTAGTCTCTCCTGTGTGCCGTTGCGCAGCTCCATGAGTTTATCACCCCCTGTGTTAATACATGTTTCGGGGCAATGATCCTGTTTTTCATAACGTCCCTGTAGAGGTGTGGGACTTGTCGCTTTTGGGGAAACTCGACAGGTTTGTTTGGGTATTTTTTATCACTTCCTTCATCAAACGTCTCTGACTGACATCCACAACAATAACCTCAACTGAGAGCGCGAAGGGGGCGTGGCTTCAGCGGCCTGTTCCATTTCCTGCATAAGACGGGGGAGGCGTGACACTAATCTGATCTCTTTTTAAGCATTTTTCCTTAGTTTAAACAACATTTTAGCGATTTATTTGGCCAATGTTTGTTCACATATACAAATTCAAACTGTTTTAATATTTAGGGTGTTTTTTTCGCCAGACACACAGACACATAGACACATAAAATGCTGTCCAACAAAAGCTTTATCAACCCATAAATAAGGGAACAAATATGCAGTTTTATAAAAAAAGAAAAAGAAAAACAACAACAAAAAAGTATTGTGTGTGTAATTACTATAGGCTATATTTTTGTAATATTTTAAAAGACCTGTAATATTATGCATTTAAAAGTAAAAAAAAAATATTCAACAATTATTAAATTACATTTGTGTTGTTTATGTGTTAAGAATATGTGGTAAAAGTTATTTAAATTATGTTCATATTGACACCTTTTTCTACCTTTCTAAGTAGCAGGTGAATTAAATAGTAAACGCACCCAGCGTCATTCTGTAGTTAATATGCAAAGTAGGGCGATGCCACGCATTCCACTATAGGGGTGGGGGACGAGGCATGTGTGCGCTGGATTAAAACACTGATGCTGGTGCAGTTCAGCAAAGATAAACTGATAAACTGAAAGAAAAGGGTTGGTGTTGTTTAATAACATCGGCATCGGCTGGAGCTGTCACGAGCTCAGTTGCTCCGTCCTCGGCGGCGTGGGTCTGCACGTGAGGGGAGGGAGAGCGGCACGTGCGGTACAGCATGTTCCCGCTGCCACGGACAGACCTTGACGTCATCAGGGGTGCTTCTCTACGCCAGCAGCCTATATGTTGCTTTGTTCTTCAGTAAATGCTTTTTTGTGCTTGTTATATTTGCTATATATATTTGATCGAATCAAGTAGGCCTATATATGCTTACATACATACTTGTTTACATCTGCTACAACATATGTTTCTGCTACAACAGATGTTCTTTGAAAATTATTGTAAATTAATTAATAGTAATTAATAAATAATTGCTTAATATTTAAATATGTTTACAAATAAACATGGTAATTGTTTTTTGCAGATCAGTTAACCTTTTTTTCATCAATCATAAGCAATATTTGGATAAAGGCTAATTATATACCTATGTGTGTGTGTGTGTGTGTGTGTGTTTCTAAAGCTGATGCAATTTATTTATGTAAAAAAAAAGTTTTTCTTACTTTTTTTTATTCTTTTTTTTTCTTTTGTTTTAACTTCTCACTCAGTGTTTCTCATTCAAAGTTTGTGCAAGGCCTGTAAAAAACAAAATAGATTAATCACGACTCAACCAGTGATCTTAAGAAAGATTGAAAAATAATTTTATATTATTTATACAGCCTTCAATAGCTTCTACCAAAAAAGGTCTCTTTTCTCTGTAAATGGTGAAAAGTCAAAAAGCCCCATAATTTAGGTAAAATCGCTACATCCACCTCTTGTGTGAAACAAAAGAATTCAATCAATTCTATAGATTTCTCCATTTCTCCAACGCACAAGCTGGAGAATGGACAGAAGGAAGATGTGTTTCAGTAAACTAATTGAATTCAAACACCACGGGGCTGAGCTCAAGAGTTTGCGGCTTTAATTGCTGCCCACTCAATGCCAGTGATAGTTTCAGGCTAAAAGGCCTCTTTGAGACGTGACAACAAGGCGGCTGCAGATCAAATCACAAGCGCGCTGCTCTCACATCATTAAATTCTGCCTCTCCTCCTCACGTTTAAAAATTACACCAAAAAACTTCAGGCATTTCAGCAATTTAATTACATTTCTCTGTGACTCACCCACTAGTTAACCGAACACCATCAATGGTCATTGTCTGTATTTTAGGTCATTTTGACTGCAGCTTGCTCTTGACCCTTCACAGCCTTCCTTCTTTCTTACTGTAGGCAGATTTTGTTGTTTTTTTTGCTCAAGTTTCATGGTCACAGTATTCTATGACTCACATGCCTCTCTTTCTCCTCATTCTCCGTCATTCTCTTACTTTACATACAGCACAATGCATCATGTCACCTCACGTTGCCACGGCAACATGAAGGCCGGCACTTTTTTTCCCCCTCAAATGTAAATTAAAAAAAGCATGCAAGCAGCTTCACAATAACAAGCTTGTGTTCATCTTTGGAAAGATTAAAAGTAGATCTAATATATTAATTGCCCACTAGCACACACACAGGCCCTGGATCACTAGTTTAATGTACACTATTTTGGGTCACCATTGACTTTCACTGTATTTTTTTTCCTACAATGGAAGTCAATGGTGACCAAAACAGTCTGGTTACAAACAAAAGAAATTCATACAGGTACTTGAGGGAGAGTATGAAAGAATTTTCATTTTTGGGTGAACTACTCCTTTAAACAAATTCCTTTAGTTGTAGCAATACATACAAAGGTCAAAATATTACTTCTTAATTTTTGGCAAAAATCAAAAGGATAAAAGATCATGACCCATGAAGATATTTTGTAAATTTCCTACTTTATTTAAACAAATTCAAAGGTAATTTTCACCCTCAGATTCCATATTTTCAAATAGTTGTATCTCAGCCAAATATTGTCATATCATTACAAACAACAATGGAAAGTCTATATATATATATATATATATATATATATATATAAACATAAACACACATATACACACATTTATATATATATATATATATATATATATTATTGTATTGTATATTATGTCATATTACGTTTGTGGGTTTATGTGTGTTTTTGTATAATGACATAAGTATGACATAGGTATTACAATATGAAGATGATTTATAAGGACATTTTTAGTGTCCCTGTAATTCAAAAGACTTAAATGGTGCTTTTTGGGAAATCTACACACAGTTTCCTGTAAGGGGTAGGTTTAGATGTAGGGTCAGTGTAGGACAATATCATATACAGTCTGTACAGTATAAAAACCTATAGAGAGTCCCCATAAATCACAAAACCAGCGTGCGTATATGTTAACAAATATATTTTTCATTTAAAAATGTAATGGAAAGACTGTCAAGACTGTGTAAACTATTTTCAGTCAGAAATTTTAACATTTACTTTTTTACATTTACATTTTACTGAATTTTTGAGTAGAAAGGCTGAAATTATGTTGTTTCTTTCTTTTAAAATGTACTTCATTAATCATTGTTTTATGTACAAAGTTTAAGAAACACTTTTACAGTATGCATGTATAGGATAAAAGTTCATAAAGATATGTATTTTTGTAAGTTTATTTTATTATTAAGACACTAAATTTGTTATTATCATGTAATGTAATGTATCATGCGCTAAAAACCAGTCGTTATTCACCAGTTACTTTTATAACCCACTCTGGAGCCGGACAGAATGGATGTATGACGTGTGTACATGTACAAGTTTGGGTATTGAATTGGATAAATATGGCAGCTGAGCGTCATGAAGGCTTGGGAAGGATGAGAGAACTGAATGAAAGCTCTTATGAGGCACGAGAACAACCAAAAAGCAGAGATCTTCAAAGGTGCATAGACAAAGAGGCAGATGAGACAGTCCATTTTTACCCAGAATCCCTCTCTTAGCAACAAACAGACTTGTCCATATCATTATAAACAAGCTCACTTTGTGCTTTTGCATACAATAAATCATTTCTCCTTTACTAAAGAAAGCATTTTCATTAACCTGTGACACCTGCTACAACTAATTCCCCCAAATCACATCAATTAGCCAATTGCCGAATTGCATGTCCCTATAAACAGCTCTAAATAAAGAAATAATACATTTGTGCTGTTGCAAAAAAGCATTATTTGTGCTGTTGCAAAAAAGCATTATTATTATTTATTACTATTTTTTTAGATTAACAGTACTATACAGTATTTGTATTTGTATTTTTTTTTTTATTAATTAATTCATTCATTCATTCATTTTTTTTGCATTAGGATTGCTTATTTGCTCCCCTTATTTAAATGTTTTACTATTATACAGACCTCCTTCTTGTAAACAGCACTAAAAAAGGAGGAAGAAAGTGTACTTAAATCTAAATTTTAAAACGGTGGTTTCAAACTATGAATAATAGCTTAAAGATAACTCGATTAATATATGATAACTCGAGACAAGATAACTAAATAAAGATAACTGGATTAATTGCAGGTTAATTTACATATTGATATGCTGATCTGACTGTGGGTGGTGCTGCTCGGTTTTGTCTGTTAAAGGGGACCTATGCCTAGCGCCTCCTTCTGTCTTAACACAGAACTGCTCTTTGTGAGCCTGACACAAGCATGTGCTTCAGAGAAATGTAAAGTGATGATACTCCTGTGCACAAATGAAAAGCACCATGCTACTGGCTGCTGACCATTTCACCAAATTCTCAAATATTAAAAGAAAAATTCCATGATAGTGTTTTCATGACTTCCAATAAAAAGAAATATAGTAATAACAGCAGTCAGAAGAGAGAATGATATCAAATTTACCGTTCCTCTCATACTGTAGATGCTGCATTAGAAACACTCAGGCATTATCCCTTTTTGTAATTTGATTGTAATTTCCCTTTTTGCAATAGTAATATAATACAAAGAATGGTGTTATAAATGTGCATACATAAAAAAATAAAAATAAGTAAAGCTTTTGAGGATTTAAGATGCTGTTGACCGTTAAATGCGTCATCACAGTCTTGTGAAAAGGGTCCATAACCTACCCACCTGGATCAAACCACGCCCCTTTTCTTCTGCAGTGAGGGGCTAGTGAACACTGTTGAAAGAACACACTTGTCCAATCACCAGTAAGGAGCTTGTAAGATATAAATGATAAATGCAGCCTTTACCAATGAAGATTTGTTATATGAACAACTAATGCAATCTATTATTTGTTCCAGAGTGAGTTTTTTGGCTAGAGTACACTCAAAAAAAATAATTTTATTATTTTGCTCAGTTTAAATAAATAAGCTAAAACAACACAAATCTCTATTTTTTTACTCAGTTGTCATTTGCACTCAATTTTATTATGCTAAATGAAATCACATTTGTAAATTATTAAGTTAACTTAAACCACTTGTGCTGGGCCTGCACAAATATTTTATGTTGCACTGATTTCTAATTCCCAGCATGCTTTGCATATAGATAGATCATGAGAATAAATATTGAAATAAATTCTGTTTCATGTTTATAGTTTGTTGTTCATTTATATTTGACATTTAAAAGAGCTTATGTTTATGTTGATTTTTGATGTTTCCATTAGGTGAAGTGTAGCTACACCTTGTTGTTAAGCTATGGCTACATGAGCTGTGTGCTAATGTCAGTGATTAGAATATTTTTACTTGATCATTACATGTGTGCTGCAGATGTAGTGTTTCACATGCAATCACGAATTATGATGTCTGTTCTGTTCTCATACGATAAAAAAATAAATCAGACAAGTATGACACTTACACAGTCAATATCGTCAGCGTTTCTACCGTTCACAGTCAAACAATTGTGTAAAGCTACAACCTAAGCACAAGCTCCATGCACTCTCCACCACCATGGTAACCAAATAAATCCAAACAAACATTATTTTATATTGTATAAATATATAATATATTTTATATTTTTTTATATAATATATGTATAATATAATATATTTTAATAATTTTTAAAATATATTTTAAAATATAATATATATATATAATATATTTTTTAATAAAAAAATTTTAATATAATATATTTTTATAATTATAATATAATATATTTTAAATGTTCAAAATAACTAAACATTAAAAGCTTAAACCCTACCAGGCCGTTCCATGTTCATAAAAATGCATAAAACTCAATGAAACTGGCACCAGTCTGTACAGCAACAGCAATGGTTGGGTCAACGAGAGTCAATTATGTTCAGGGAACATTAAAATTGGTTTGATCTCATTGTATTGGCATTAATTTTAGTCATCAGTACAATTAACCTACTTTAAGTTCAAATAAATCCGTTTAAATGAATGGAAAAGTGTGTCATAATTTTATTAAGTTAGATCAACAAGCTATTTTTTTGAGAGTAACATCTCATCATGTTATACTTTATGTATCTTGAATGTTGTATGTAAGCCTTTGTTCTTTATTTCAATGGTCCACTTTAAACTTTGCAACTACAGCTACTTTATTTTGATGGGTGCTCAACATTCAACATACTAACTATGAGAAACTATTCAATAAATAATTTCTATAAAACTAGTATTTAATATTACTGTTTAGTATTGGAAAATGATGTGTGTGTTTTGGTGATGGTGATTATGTCTGCTTTCCTCATTTAAACTGTTTTATTGTGAATATGAGATCTGAAGAGAGAATGTTGTATCAGTCAGTCTCTTTCTTATAATATTTGATATAATAATACAATAGGCATTCTCTATATTCTATATTCTGCTGTAATGTAAGTATTTTTAATTTACTGTTTGTTTTTCATTAAATGTTTGTTAATGAAAGGTCTGGATGCAGGACTCAAGTGAAATCATCGATGCAAATCAAGTCCAATCGCTTGTTTTAATATAGAATCGGCTTCACACGCAGCTCATTTTCATTCTAATCCTCAGAAATATGAAGCTGAAGATGTGAGGCAGTCATTGTCCCCCATCAGGTTCTCCTTGAACCGCAGGTGCTCAGTCCTGCTGCATTGAGCCGAGTGCTTTTGTCCTCCTTCCGGAAACACCGGAAAGCTTTCAGCCTCCACGCACATATACAGCGGTTCCGTGCTGCTTACGAGACCCACAGAGCTCTGGCCCTTATAAACGCTGATCTGAGATCAGAACCAATAGCACGTCAACGACAATCTCAAAGCTGATCTCAGTTCAGACATGTGTGAGAGGAAGCAGTGGAGTCTGATCTGAATTATTTCTCGGCATGCAAGCAAACTGAAAGAGACGAGCTGCTGCTTATGTTTAAATAAATATGAAGAGAGGCAACAACATTATGCTGCAAACGGTGGCTATTTTAGTTCTACGTTATTAGGCCTACAGCTTATACTGAGCTACAAAAATATCTTGCAAATATCAATAGACTTTTAATGTTGTGAGAACATACAACAAAGGTTTTATGAATGTCACTGGAAGAGCATTTGTTGATAATTTAATAGAACCAAGATATTAGCCAGTGTTCTGATATTGCTCAATGGTAGCTTTAAGAGGAAGCTCACACTTGATCCAGACGTCTTTGACGCAGCAAACTCGTTAAAAACATGCTGACAGCTTTATGGTTCTGTCCTTTCGTCCTTAAACTTATCCTTCAATGAGCATGTCCGTGCAGCAACACAGAAAAATTCAGAAATAAAAAGATGCATGACGTGTTTCTGTGTCTGAATAGCTCTTATTTTCACATTGGAATTAGTACTGTAGAAAGTGACCTTGGTCTCTAGAGACAGCAGGAAAAAATACAGCGTGTAAGTTGACAGAGTGACTTCCAAGTCCTCTAATCGGAAGTTTTTGCTTCTGACTAATTTTTACTAAATATCATATAATTTACTGGAGAAAATACTTTACAATCAGCTAATTTGTTGCTTATTCAACGTACTAGTGTAAAAAGACTACATGAGTCATATTTGTTAAATAAACTGAAACTGCATGGATGGATGATTAGAAATGAATTGCGCCATTCAATCATTTTTATTAATATGAAAGACCTGTTATACATTAATGTTTAATGATGTGGAATGGTTATAAATTGCTTCGTTTAATGATCGAGATACACCATTGTCAGTGCAGTGACTAGCTAAAATGTATATTCAGATTAAGATGAAGTAATATTTGCCTTTATAAAAGTGAAATGATGTTTTATTAGTGCATCTACACTTATCTTTAAAGCAAACATATCTAATGAGTTACTTAATATTTTGGTACTGTATGGGAAGAGGCAAAATTGAGATGAATCTGTAATTTTCCCCTTTCATCGATTATTTCCAGAAATGGACAATTTCAGATGTTTCAAACATTTCCATGTTTCTTGCATTAGTGTTTTGCAAGTCATATGGTGTAAGTAGTTCACATTTCTCATATATTTGTGTAAATGAACACGGCTGTACAGAAAAAAACATATTAAAGTACATTAGAACATTATGAAAAAGCTCCATTCATAGGCTAATTCTAAAGCAGAGTGTGATCGGGTCTTTGCAACGTTTCGAGTCCTTTTCCGAGATGTATTTTTATCAAAATGAATCACTGCAAACATTGTCACAGTGTCTCTCGGAGCTCTTGAAAAACACTGAATTTGCCTAATGCAGTATGTGACGCGGTGTCGTCCATCAAGCTGTGAAATAAATAAGCATGCTTCTTCTCGTTTCACCTGTTCGTGCTGCTCCAGGCCAGTCAGTTCTTGAGGATGAGTCGGGGGTTATGGGATGTAATTAGAAGTTAAAAGTTGCAACTCCCACAGTAATTATTTATGGCAACAACACAGTTGTCTCTCTGCTGCTATGGTTACGATCACACCGTGCAGGAGAAAGTTCAGGTGCAATTCATTCTAAATGAGATAAATGTTTCTCCCTTGTTGTCTTTACGTCATAGATTTGCTGCTTTTAAAAGTCATTACAGACTCACTACCTAATCGAGAGAGAAGGACAGGAGCAACAGGCTGCACATGATGAGTAAACAGAGAGAAGGTTTGTTTAGTGTAAAAGTATGTTTTAAAATGTCAACACTATTTTTTTCTGACAAATACATAGCATCTAGTAGTTACATATTCAGGAAATTATTGTTTGAATACTTTGGGAAAATAGTTTGTAGTACTAAGAATCACATTCCAAAGAATCAAACTCACTGATTAATTTGAAGCAACCCAGTCTCATATAAAAATGTACCCTGACTACGTTGGTCCAAAGCGCAAAACGTAGAGGGGTTACAATAATGG
>JAUCMT010000035.1:1296141-1311848 GCA_032357475.1 Enteromius thamalakanensis
TTTTTCTCCCACCCCCCACGGAAAAAAATTGCGATACGAACCGAATCGTGGGTCAAAAATCGTGAAACGAACCGAATTGTGGGTTTGGTGTATCGTTACAGCCCTAATAATAAATAAGAATACTAAATATATGAATAGTTATTTAATTAATATTAAAGACATACATATGATCAACTTGTCTATTAGTCTGTAAATCTAATTTTAAACACTGAAGCATTAAAGCCTGTGGATCAAACGGGTACAATTTCAGTTTAGTGTGTCCAAATGTTTGGTCAGTAGCAAATATGTGGTAAAATAAATATGGGTTCAGACTGATTTTAGGTTTAGGCAGGTTTGACTCTGTGACACTGACCTTTGACCTGAAGCGGCGGATCTTGGATTCTCTCCTCCAGGCCCTTGAGAATCTCCTGGATCTCTCTCTGCAGGTCCTCCATCACCTCCTCCAGCAGCCCAGCGTCCTTCAGTCCTCTCCAGAACGTCATGGTGTCCTCTGACCGAGAGTACAATGGCCGGAGAGATTGTTAAACCCATTCACTGCACAACTCAACTACAATACCTCACAGAAGCCCCTCACCTCCGATAGCCGTCACCCATTCTGTGCTGTCGTCACCAGCATCTGACGAAATCGAAGCCGAGGAGCCATTCACTGAAACACAAACACAAATGATTACCACTGCTCAAACCATTCAGTCAAACTACTATAAAAACATTCTGAAGAGCAACAAAAACAATTGTTGCACACGTACAGCTGTGTTCTAAATAATAGTAGTGTGTTTAAAACAAAGAGAGTAAAATCCTTTGTATAACTTTTATTTCAATACACAACAAATCCATTGGGAACACTGAGAATTTGTTAAGAAAAAATGATCAAATCTGTTTTTACTTTACAGAAATTGACGGTTTAAACGTTTAACTGTCTTGTGAATGACTGAAGTAATATTTTGTGGTAAAGCCAAGGTTTCTAGTTTCTAGGTATTCCAGCCCAGGACGACTGCACTCATTCCCTTTATCAAGATGCTTGCTCCATCATGTTTCTTCACAGTGTACTCTGGCTTGAATTTAGTGTTTGAGGTTGATCTGACAAACTGTTTGGACTCAAAAAGAACAATCTTGCTTTCATCAGTCCACAAAATATTGCGCCATTTCTCTTTAGGCCAGGCAATGTGTTCTTGGCGGATTGTAACCATAATTTTTTCAGCATTGGGACTTCCCCCCTCTGTAATCAACTTTTTAATCAAAGTGCCCTGTTCTTTTGAACAATTTCTGAAGAGAAATGCACAGTACAACATTTACTGCTTAGTTAGCAGCATGCATGTCATGACTTGGGTCTGTTGGATTTCTATTACTCTGCTACACTTACTAGTAAAACAATTCCCATGTAGAAATATAGATTCTATGTGAAAGTAATGCAGAAACCGCCCAGATTTATTCTATGTATTCATACCGTCCACGGAGGCGGGGGTTGCAGGAGCCGTTTCTGTGGACTGCTGGCTGCTGAGAGACACTCGTGACCCCACCAGGTCAATCTTGGTACTGCGGCAGGTGTTTGAACACAGTCTGGAGTGCTGATAGAAGTCCAGCTCACCTGAGTCCATGATCTTCCTGTAAAAACATCCAATTTTGAACAAATTACTGTTAACATGATATCCAAATACCACTTATCTCATCATGAAGAATTCATCAGTGCTCTATATTCCAGAGAAAAATACAATGTTGTCATATTTTCACTTTGGAAATTGCTTCGTATTTATGAAGCACACAGACACTACCATTTAAAAGCTTGGAGAATGTTTTAAAGGGGACTCTTATGCTTACTAGGGCTGTATTAATGTGATCACAAATAGATTAAATCTGTGAATATATGTTAAAATTGATTTTTTGTGTGATGCCAAGCTGGATCATTACTCCAGTCTTCAGTGTCCCATGATCCTTCACAAAATATTATAATAAACTAATGTGCAGCTCAAGAAGAAAGGTTTCTGGTTATTAGGAATTGCTGAGAACAGTTGTGCTGCTTCACATATTTTTGATTTCTTTTTTATACAAAATTAATTAATATTTTAAGTAAAGATCATGTTTGATGAAGATATTTTGTAAATTTTCTATCGTAAATATATCCAAATGTAATTTTTGATTAGTAATATGCAGTGCCTAGAACTTCATTTGAACAACTGTCAAAGCGATTTTCTCAATATTTTAATATTTTGCATCCTCAGATTGCAGATTTTCTCATGTATCTCAGCCCAATATTATCTTATCATAACAAACCATAAATCAATGCAAAGCTTATTTACGTTATATAAACGTTAATATGATTTATAAATACAATTGGCACTTATTCTATGGTTTTGTGGTCCATGGTCAAAAGTAGGCCTATATATAAAAGTCTCTCAGTATTCATCATAATGCACTGCATAAGACGTTATAATATATGATAATGAACTAGAAAGCACGTTCAGTGTTTTCATTTTTAGTCCGATAAACAATAAAATCTAAAGAAAGCTAAAACTAATAAAAAACTGAGCACTGGGATGCATTTCTAGTTTATATTCTTATTCTGCCACAAACCTCAACATGGTCCCATTAAGGCGAATGGCTCTCTTCCAGTCCTTCAGCGTGGACTTTCCCGCTATATAGACAAACTCCTTGGGACTGATGAGATGCTCGTTCAGCTGGAACGCAGCAGTGATGAATATGAAGCATTAGAAAGTGCACAGCCACAGCAGCGGAATTGGAAAGCAGTTATATTAATTCAGGAACATATAAAACAGTCGACGTGGCACATTTACAGCAAAACAATGCAGACGCTTCACAATCATTACTACACTATAATTTTTCATGATGAGTAAACACATTTCTTATTGTTTATAGAGAGTTAAGGTTTAGATATGATATTAAACTCTATCTTTGATGTTTGCTCATTCTTTATCATTACTGTTTACCACACTTTACAAAAATTTGAATGGTCATCGAAACCATGAAACAAATAATGAATAAATGTTTAATATTATGAAGTGACTACAAAAGGCTTAAAAAATCAAAACTACTATATAATAATTGAATCTTAGTAAAATATTTTAATAGGTTTAAAAAATACACAATATTGCAAAAATATACAATCTGTTGTTTTTCTATGTAAAACCGATAATAAGTGACGTTTGCAAATAATAATACTTGCGATGCAGATTTGCATTTTAATTTTTTGATGCAGTTTGAGTAATATGGAATCTGAGTAATTAACACTGCTGCAACCATAATATAATAACAGTAATTTAATAACATAAGCATAATAATAGTATTACTTACTTTTAGGGAAATTAGTGCATTAACTAAAATAAGTACATGGCAATAAATAGTGATTATCTAAATTGACTTGATGGAGCCTTTAAATCAAAAAGAGAAAACATAATTGAAGTGTGTCTAAATGTGATAGTGTTTCAAAACATATTTACCTGCACACATTTGATGTTGATCCCTGGACACACAAACTTCTTCCAGATGAGGTTGGCTTTGCTGTCCCCACAGGTTATTGGGTAGAGAATATCAGCCTCGACATCTGTATCTTCAGATATTTTCACTGTGCAAGTATGAACACATGGTGTGATCAAATACAAATAATAATAAAAGCGGCATTAACTTCATTAGCAGAATGCTTTGCCAAATGTTTGTGATGAAATGTTACACAAGGTTAACTTAAACCGTAAAAATGTCATTACTTAAAATGAACATGATTTGGAATTAAATAAAAAACTACTTCTACTTTGACATTTTAATTCAGCTTGTTACCAAAGCAACCTTTCTCATTTTCATTTAAAGATGAAATACTAAAATTGTTAAAACTAATATATAAAAACATAATAATAAAGGTATACAGTATAGCCAAAAAGTGATGCTCTTTATCACTTTTCTCAAAGATTCTTAAATCAAGACACATTTACTCGAGAAGCAAAACAACTAGAAGTGTATAAGATGTGTTCATTTCTCTAAAATTTATTGAAATTAAATTCAGCTTTTGCTCAAACAAGAACAAATATGTGCCAATGGGCCAAGAAAAACTAAACAACATAATTCAAAGAGAAAACACACTTTCATAGCCCACTGGCAGATATTTGTTCTTGTTTAACACAATCTCTCAGAAAACAAGACTTCTTATGTACAACTTGCATCTCAAGTCAATGTATTCTGATTTACGTTTTAGTGTGTGTGTTTGTTTTTGTAACATTTAATGACATGGCTTCTCTGAAATCCAGCCATAAGTCTTTTTGCTGCAATTTAAGATCTTTTTAGGTCATTATTTGTTGCAAATTATTACCCTCATAAACTGGTGAAATCACTGCAAAACAAATCCCTGTGAGTTATTATTGCTCTGTTAGAGTGTCTTCAATCTGCGAAACGCAATTCCTACCCAACACTGTGTCCTTGGGAAGGGAGATAGTAGCACTAGACTCAGTCTCGGACTCCATGGTTTGCGCCATAATGTTTTCCCTGTGCAGGAAAAGAAAAAACAGCATGGTGGTGCATGATGGGATCTGAAGATGGAGTCACAGAAGAGCTAAATTCTCACCCGGACTGGTCCAGATCTGTCGCTACCAGTATATTCTTCTCCTCCTCACCGGATGAACTATGACCCGCTGTGTCAGGGGTTGTGACTACTACCACCTCCTCCATGTGCACGTTCACCTCAGAGGTCGATGCCATGAGGTCATCAGCATCTGACAGGTGTCAATCAGCATCTGATGGGTGAGAAAAGCCAGTTGAATTTGAAATCAGGTTTCATTAACTCTTTTTTACGATGTACTCTTACAAACAAGAGTACTGTATAGGTACCACAGTTATGAAACAATGACCATATGAAAAGAACAGCTTTATGATTAAATAGCCAACCATTCGAACAAGGAAATAATCGTACACATTGGTCAAAATTAAATAGGTTTTTGATTAGAAAAAAACAAACAAATATCTGCCAGTTGGCCAAGAAAAATTTATTTAATTTAAAGGGAAAACTGTTTATCATACCCCTCTGGGAAATATAAGTATTTAAATTTATGTATCAGATGGCGTTAGCTTAACATGTATTTGTACTAAACGATAACGACAAACAGTAATATGCTTGTATTCAAAATACCTCGGAAAATACTATGTCGAAAAGCATTACACATGTTGTCAATGAGTAATTGCGTTTATTCAAAATGTTTAATTATAGTAAACATGTTTACAGCCTTCAACTCACATATTAGCGGTGTTTGTGGCTGAATGTCTGCGCTTTGCCCAAATTGACCGACTTAAACACAAAGAGGTAGCGGTAGATATGTGCGTACTTGGAAGGGAGAACATCGCAATTAAAAAGACACGCAGTAAAACAGAGTATAAGGCGAAACTTTACCCGCAAGAGTTTGAATCCCTGTTTAGGAAGCGCTGTGTAGACAGACTGTACTGCGCATGCGCTCTCGCGAGGTCATGGGTACGTCATGGGCACGTCAAACAACAAAAAGAGTGGGTAGATGCATGAAAGGGTTTTCATATTTTTCTATATGTGAACATCTTGATTGTAATGCGTTGTGGTGTTTTGAATGTTAATTGTTAAATTCTTGCAATAAATAACTAAACAAAAAAGGTGCACGAAAGGGGAATGACTAAATGGGCGGGATCAGCGGAACAACCTTTTTAAAAAAACAGATCCGATCTTTATTTTATTTTATTTATTGTATTTTTAAGTCTATTATTAATCCTTATTATACTATTAATCTCGAATTCATTGTCCAGCGCTAAAGAAGCAGTTATTTTTCTGATGTGTCACTGATGCTTAGAGAATTTGTGCTTTCTAGGCCTCCTCGCGCCACCTTGTGGAAAGTTCACAACAAGCTGGTTACTAAGTTAACAGCAAGTGGCCTAGGCTAAACTTTATCTACTCATACATATCATACTCATACTCAAATCATGTGAAAGTATCTTTATTTTTGAACAGTTTTCTTCATTTACAGTGTCCCTAAACTCATTTTCCACTCTGATAGAATGTACTTCCTCGTCTTTCAAAATAGTTTACAATTCCACCGAGATTATTTTTTAAGCTTTTGTAACGTTATCCTGCTTGTCCCACTCTTAAAGTTACACACTGTTAGGCTATATTATGGAGAATGTCTGTCTGATCAAAAAAGAAAAAAGAGTTTTAAATATTATGTTCATCTGTAGAAGATTATAGAGCTAAATGTTGATCATTGAAAAAACTACAGCTAGTTTAGCTCAAAATGTTCCACCCTGTTAGGTTTATATAGAATGCAGAATGTAAAATTCTAATAGAACACCGAGCTTGGCCAGTAAGTGTTCCATATATCTAAACATGACACTATGGGCAGAATGTTAAAAACATGAGAAACATTCATTTTTTTCCCAACAATTATGAAGCCAAATTGTTCCGGTTACAGACAACACAAACTTACGTGGTTTATTATGTTTTATTTCTGAATAAAGAAAAATATATATCTATATAATACTGATCATGAAACATGTACTAACATGTTTGAAATGACAAGAAACATAATAATGCTCACTCCAATAGAGCATGTTAGCCTAGACTGAATTCTCTTCAATCATCACAGATTATAGGGAGGCAAACAGAAACAGGCCCAAAATTGATCCTGTCTCAAGAAACATTGTTTATTTGTGTAGTGTTGTTGGGAAGTTTGAGGATTTGTCACAGCGCTGGGAATCTTGAGAAACTGTGCAGGTGCTCAGTGTTGGGAGAAACTAACAATCATGCATGTGATGTTTATTCTCTGCTTCCGGTAGCATGTGCTTCCCAGATTTGGTCGTTTCTCAACAGTCAATCTGCATGAAGAACAGAAGTTCATTAATTAGCATGTTTAACAATAATTGAAGACAAAACGAAATGTGGTCATTTTAAATGTTTGATACAGTGCGAAAATGCAAAATTTAAAATTGTATGTTATCTGGTAAACATTAATCTTCATCCTAATGTTTTAATTGTTTTATTGTTTAAAACTTTGATTAACATGACCCTTAAACACTTAATAAATTACACAGGTTTTCAGTTTATAGTTTTTCACTTTATGGGTTTTGCTATTGGTTAAAGTCAGTTTATTTTACCTTTTTATCAGCACATGTGGACACTCTAACCGATGAAATTAATAACAACCAAATGAAGCACAGTGTGGGCGAACAGAAAGTCAGCAAAGGCTCTTTCTGGTGAGATGGACAAGAACTCGCCTTTATTCTGAGGATTAATCTGGATTCTCAGACACACTGAAGAAGACATGAAGACATTATTAAATAAAATAAACTTCTTATTAAGTCATTATTGCTACAAATATGTTTTAAATTATAATAAAAATGTCAACACTGAACTATTTGTACATTTACGAATAATGCACAGTTAGCCTACCTAAAGTGAAACGCAATAAAAACAGACGAATAAATAAATGCGTTTATTAATAGAATAACTTAGTAATAACACAAATAAGGTTATATGATATTTGTTGAGCACATAAACAAACAACGAGAAAACAAATTACGTTATATGATATTTGTTGTGCACATAAGCAAACAACGAGAAAAAAAAACAAGAATGAATCAATTACCTGCAAGAATAAACGACCCAACGCATGATATGAAACCAGACAGAAAGCTGTTGAACGGAAACGTGCCGACTAATAAACAATAGAGAAACTGCAGCGCTCCAGTCATCATAATATACAGGAGATAGGCGTCTATCACTTTCAGTTTGTTCGGCGTGCTGGACGCATATTCCTCCAAAAACCTGCAAATGACAGAAATCACCGAATTAGACATTTATAATATCGATTAAAAGCCAAACACCACTGAATGCTGACGTGTGCGTTATAAGGTTCAGGTAAATAACGGGTTCCAGTGAGACTGTGAGAGGGTCCTACCTCCAGGGGGCGCTAGATGGCTCAGAAACCAAACGAATCTAGCTTAAATATAATTTAAATAAAGGGGTTGTCCTATTGGAACAGTGCGTATAGTAATACAATTATTAAATAATGTGCAATCTGACTTTTTTTTTAACGCCTCATCCAAAAATTAGAAATATCAAAGGAAAGTAACATCACACCATAGTTCAAAATATTATATATAGCAGAACTGGTACTAGTGTAACGGAGGGCAGCAAGTGGGTGCTCTGCAAGTAACCCTCTGCAAGTAACCCTCACTCCCCTGATCTCAAAAAGAGGCGCTCTAGTGACTGATGATAGAGGTCATGGCCTTCAGCCTCCTTGTTTCAGCACCTGCCTCAATTGCCGGAGACCTGGATTCAA
Source organism: Enteromius thamalakanensis (assembly GCA_032357475.1). NCBI lineage: Eukaryota > Metazoa > Chordata > Actinopteri > Cypriniformes > Cyprinidae > Enteromius > Enteromius thamalakanensis. The sequence goes on from JAUCMT010000035.1 coordinate 1,304,433, forward strand.
GTCCCGCTCGGAGCGAGGACTAGTAGTGGTGGAAGGGTATCCAAGGGGGAGTTGCACTAGGCCTACTAGTAATTGATAGTAAAAGCTGTGTTTTTTTTAAACTATTCTATACTAAAGTTCTTGAATTAATTTGCTGTGGCAATTCTAAAGTTGCTGAGGTACTATAACAACTATAGTAATATAAACAAATTACAGTATTTTACCCAATAATGTAAGTTTTCAACAACTATAGTTAATAATACAGTAGTTTGCTGTTTGTTGTAGTTAAGTATACTAGCCTACAGTATTGATTAGTTTATCAGTTATCAATTACTATGCTGTAGCATTCGTCTATATATACCCACACAGTGTAATACAATTTACTGTTGCATGGTTCAAAAACGCTAGTAGTATTTACTATACATTACTTTATCACATATCAGTTTCTTTACACACAACACGTTTGTAACACACTTATAAGTTAACTCCTGCAGAGTTTGATCACTGATTTGACCTGATGACCTGATTTAGTTTAAATGACAATGAACAGAGACTAATAATGTCACGTTTTCACAGCATTATTATTTCTGTGTTTGAAAAGAAGGTGGATAGTTGTCCAGCAGACAGCAGCAGAGGACCGCCCTGTGGTGCTTCACAACAAATAAAATTTTTGCTTCGATTCTTTTTTATTGCATATAGCATCCAAATAAAAACATAAATAAAGAATCAAACTAGTACACAAATAGCCTTGTGTATAGCTTTACAAAACATACTTTAGAAAACAGATTTATGCTATAAACATCCTTTCACATGACAATTCTAATTAATAAATTATCCAAAATATTATTGAAACAGGCCTATATAATAAATATGATAAATGTATTAGATAATAGTAGTCTTTTGCATTTATTATTATAAAGACATTAATAAAGTGTAAAAATCTTAAAATAACTAAACCTACAAAAAAATAAATAAATAAATAAAAATACATATTTAATCTTCGTAAGTATTAAAAGTAAAACAAACAACTTTAATGTATGAAATGTAGTGCAGAAAGTAGCCTAATACATTATTCTTGGGATGTAGTGATGTAAAGTTAAACTACAGATAAACTAGAGGTTTTAGGACAACGTGAATTAAAGTAAATATTAATTTGGAGAGTTTTAAGGCACCCCTTTTCTCATTGCAAATCCATCCAAGTAGTCTCTATCTCTAACTTTGTGAACGAAACAGTCACGCGTATGGATCATCGCGATCAGTGTTGGATTATTCAGGCCTGCCTCATGGCGTCAGAACCCGGAAGAAGTGTTCAGATCCAAATGCACTGCTGATTGTCCGAGTGCCAGCGGCCTCCTGATCCGTCTGTCTGCAGCTCATATTCAGCAACAATGCGAGTCATACAGGTGTCAAGGTGAGGAAGATGATGATGACCAGACCTGAGTTTACAGTCCTCGTGTGTTTATATTCATACAGAGTGTGTTAATGCTTCTGCAGAGCACAGACTGTGACATCAGCATATGGAGGTCATTTACATGTTTGTGTGCTATTTATTACACGATTTCTGTTTTTAATTCGCTAACATGAAATATTCAGAGTGCGTTGGAGGATGACATTTCTGTTTTAATGAAGCTAAAGTCTGAGGAATAATCCAGCATTTAAAGTGCACTGTAATTGTGCAAATTAAATATTTAAGCATTTTATTATGTATCACCATGCTTTATCTATCTATCTATCTATACAAAATAAACAATATATTATATAAATAAAAAGTCAATATTATTATATTATTATTAGTGGTAGTGATATTAATGATATTCTTTAAGCTAATTGTTTATGTAATGCTATAATTTTTACCCATAAGAATCATGCAATTGTTTGTGTAGCATGTTGTAGAGCAAATCTTGCTTTCTGTGAGAGTTTGGTATAAGTCTCTGAGTAACGTGTGTTGTGTGACCAGTTCATCCAGAGATGTTTTAATTCTTATTAATGGCATTATTTGTGCTGTCACAGTTTCTTTTGGAGTGAAACCAAAGTTTTATTTTGACAGGTTATGACAAGGTTTATGATATGACATATATTTATATATTAGGGGTGTAACGGTTCACAAAAATCACGTTTCGGTTTGATACGATATAGTGGTGTCAGGGGTCGGTATGTTTTCGATACAGCAAAAAAAAAAAAAAGAATATCTTTGATTTTTTTTTCCTTCACATTTTTATTTATTTAAATTAACAGAAAAGTATGTCTTGGAAAGTCAGTCTTGGATGGTATTTATTGATGAATTAAAACTTAATAAAAAGTAGATTTGAGTCGTTTCAAATTGTGAAGGCTAAGCGCCATCCACCATTTCGTCCTGCGGGACAATCTGCGTGGAAGAAGACGACAGGGGAGAGATCCACTATTTAATTTTGTGGTGTTTATGTGTCACCAAAGGCTTAGGGACCGTCCACATGCATGTTCACATCTTAATTTTTTAACAGAGCCGCAGTTTAAAATCCAAAGCAGAAATATTTTTATAACTGACAGCGTCTTCATGGTTGCCTAGTAACAGCAGACACTACAGAAACGCGAGTGCCCAAGCATTTTAAAAATGGTGGAAGAAGTGGCGTGTCTCACGGTTTTCACACATTTTTAGACGTACCCTTAAGAGAGTAAGTTACATTTAATGCTAAAGTATCGTTAACACTAATTCAAACATTATTTTAGTGTGTTAGAGCAGAACAATGCAGCTCTGGTTAAACAGCTTGATGCTAGGTTGAAATGAAGCTGGAATTGGTCGTGGCTTCAAAGGGCAAGAAGTGTACGTAGTCACGATAACGATATATTGTCCAAGAAATTTTCGCGATAAACGATAATATTGTCGATCTGAGACCATTTTCATCTAGAATAATGATAATGGCATAATAATGCACGTACGCCTTTCAAAATTCAAAAACGTTTATTTTTAGACTATAGACGCTTTTTTTTCCTATCTGGGAAAACTGCAATGAATGATTGTGTTTTAGGTGCATGTGCATGATTGTTGTGTTACCGGTTTTAGTCGATACTGTTTTACAACAAATGCGACATACCGGCACGCTCAGGTTAAGTGGTTCACAACGGTCATTCGGTTTGAATCCGAAGTGCTCCCACACGGCAGCTGTCGCGTTTGGCTTTGAAACCAATTCCATCTCACAACTTGTGTGCCTTTCAACTTTTTGCTCTTCTTTGCAGTCGCCTCAAGCACTTCCGCATTCCCACACAAAGTCCATGTGACTGACAAGCGTCGCGTCCCCACACAAAAGACAATGCAACTGACAAGAGGGTTCGCTTCTCCTACGCTAAGGAAACGAGAGTGTCATTCAGTCACGGATAACAAACAAGTATGCAAATGAAATTATCGCGGCCGGAAAAATGATCAAGGTCATTTTTTTTATCGTGCGATTAATCGATTTATCGACTATCGCGACAGGCCTAGGTGTACGTTAATTTAAGGGATGTACACATGTCTTTAGACAAATGTCAATACATTATTTTTCAGCACCTGTGCTTGGCGTATTATTCCATTCAACTTATTTGGCTACTGTGAAATTGGCAAAGAGAAACGCCTGCCTGTATGCTGCGGGGATCGTTTGTAATGTGTGTGTTTCTAGTTCTCGTCTCTTTGGGTCATTTGTGCTGCCATGTTGAGCGTAGCACTGAAAACATTATATATTACACAAGTTATTCTCTTTTTTTTTTTTTTTTTCCTGAATCACCCGGTTCTAATGCGTACCAAACCAAAAGCCTTGTACTAAACAATACGGTTCAATACGATTACGTGTATCGTTACACCCCTAATATATATATATATTCCAAATGTGACAGCAGGACAGCTTTTGAGATTGAGAAGTTCATGTCCTCGTTTGCCATTTAATTAATTGTACAGCTCTTCTTTTTAGTTAATCATCCAAAATTTGCCCAATTTTGTGTCCTTCCACGTTTACAATAAGTTCTATTTAGGCTAAATGACTGTATTCTGTCTTTCTTTCCTGTTTTCATAATTTTGCAAATCTTCTTAAAGGGAGTGTTCACCAAAAAATCATTGACTTGCACTGTTGATTTCAAAGCTTTTCAAAGGTGAATAAATCTCTCAATCATGTGTACTGAGTCCCATCATCCTTGTATTTATCTCTCTTTCTCAGCTCTCCACGCATCCAGGCGCTGTTGACCAGCTCATCTTCTGGTCTAGAGGGCTTCAAAGCTCACACCGTTTTCCAGGAGATCAGTAAAAAGCTGCATGAGGTGCGAGAAACCCATTTATCTGAATTCATGAGCTGCACTGTTAAAGCCTCTTAAGACCTTAACATCTCTGCCCAAGGCTACATCAAGATCAGCCTGAATCTGTCTTATTACCCAGCTTTAATCATGTCAGCAGTGATCTTCTGTCAGGCTTCAGCCATGCTTTTCCCTGCTGGCTGGGGTGAAAGAGTTTTTTCATTAAACCTAAATTCCTCAGTCTTAACTGGACGATCCTTTTTATGCCGTTTCATGTCTTTTGAGGTGTTTGGTGACATTTGTGTTCACCCCCTTCCCCAAAATGCTCATAACCTAGTTAATATTATCAATAAGGCCACAACAGTTTCTTTACCTGCTTAGCCTCATCATCCATGTTTACAGAATTTCTAATCTCATATTGTACTTATATGGTTTACTTTCTTCCCGTGAAACGTAAAAGATTTTATATAGTTGTTTGCAAAATGTCTAAGTTTTTTTTTTTTTTCTTTTTTTTGCAAAAATATGCATATTAGGATGATTTCTGAAGGATTACGTGACATTAAAGACTGTAATGATGTATACAGCTTTGATCACAGAAATAAATGACTTTTTACAATATATGTCTATTGAAAACAGCATTTTAAATTGTAATAATATTTCACATTTTTACTGTATGTTTCTTGAAGTAAATGCAGGCTTGATGAGCGAAAGAAAAACAGTTACACTACCCTAAACTTTTGAACCGTCTGTATAAATTCAGCTATAAAAAGCAAATGATCAGCACAATGAAAGGAATATGTTTATTCATAAAATATAAATACAGCAATATGTTGTCTAATATAAAAACAAATTTAAACTATGTAAAAATTTTAAAGACATTTCAGCTTCTTTTTTTTGTTATATTTCATGTAATTAAACTATTGCCTTTTTAATAATCAAGCAAACTGAAATTATTATTTATATGTATGTAAGGAATAGCTGACAACAGGCCGGTGAATTATTAGCTTAATCCCTCTCGAGATCCCTTAGACCCTCTTGAGATTCGTCCCTGTTTTAGCTCCATGTGGCCCGAGATGCTGATAATCTCACGCTCTCAGCCATGTTTTAGCTTCTGCCAAAAAATGACTCCAATAGTGGCCTGTTACACAACCAGATGGACTCTGGGAAAAACTGAATTGCTTCAGATCAGGTTTTGCTCCATTATGCTCTGACATGCAGCGTGTGATTTTACGGGGAAATTTAACGCTTTGCTCTCACAGGCTGGAAGACTGAGCGAGGCTCTTTATGTTGATAGCCTGCTTTTCAGTGCTGTTTTGCAGCTGTTGATGACATTTCTGCTTTGTGTAAAAAGCAAGCAAGTGTTACACGTAGGATGTTGTTTGCAAGCACTTTAGCCATTTGGTTGTGCTTTATCATCTCTTTTCCAAGGTTAAATCAATTCCTTTTTTTCCCCTCTTTTCTCATTTACCAGTTTAATTCAATGACTCACTCTCATGTCGTTCCAAACCCATAAGACCTTCGTTCATTTTCTGAACACAAGTTAAGATATTTTTGATGATATCAGAGATCTATCTGTCCCATAGACAGCAACACAACTGAAATGATCCCAGATCCAAAAACATAGTAAAACATTAGTAAAAAAGTCCATGTGACATCAACAAGTTTTGCGACGCTAGGAGAAAACATTTTTTTCGTGCAAAGAGGGTCAGATAGCTCTCTGATATCATCAACACCTTCTGAGGTTGAACAAAGGTGTTATGGGTTTGGAACGACATGAAGGTGACTAATTAATGAAAGAATTTTTACTTTGGGGTGAACTAACTCTTTAAGGTCCAGTTCTCCCTATTAGCAAGCCATTAACTGTGACTGTTTTCCCTCAATAAACTCCTAATTTGTTGCTTTAATAGGTGGTAAAATAGTTGTTTAGTACGGAGTAGGATTAGGCATGCAGAATATGTGCTTCATAAGTACTAATAAACAACCAATAGGTTAACAATAGGCATGCTAATAAGTAACTAGTTAAAAGGGAGATTTGGCTCTTATACTTGCAACATTATCTGTATCTGCTTCTCCTTAGGCTCTATTATAAATACATATGTAATACATGTACTGTAGGCTCTGTTTCACAGGCAGGGCTTAGTTTAAACCAGGATTTTGCCATAGTTCAATTAGGACATTTAAGTATTTTTTTATAAACATGCCTCAGAAAAAAAAGCATTACTGAGGTGCACTTTAAGATAAAACGATGGCACTGACATGTTTTAAGATCACTCAGTGCAAGTTTCTTTCATTCAAAATAGCTCAGATTTACATTTTAGTCCAGGACTAGGCTTAAGCCTTGTCTGTGAAGCTGGGGGATAATGTATATTTCTATATGGGTGAAATTTTAGGTCAGTTGTGTCAGTTTTTGTTATTAAGCTGACTGGGAAAATGGCCTAATTATACTAAATAAACACTGTTCTGTTATAAATAAAATGAACACATTATTTGTTTGAGAGCAACAAAAGTTATCGTTTCACCATCATTCAAGTTTAGCTGCAGTTCACACAGTTTATGGTGGTTGTGCAACAGATGTAACTTGTGACATTTGTGTGTGTGTGTGTTTGCAGGATGGAGAGCAGTTTGTGAAGAAGATCGGGGGTGTGTTTGCCTTCAAGGTGAAGGAGGGTCCAGGGGGAAAGGAAGCCATCTGGATTGTTGATGTTAAGAATGGAAATGGCTCTGTTCACAATGATGCCGGTGAGTCTGTTATAAATGCAGACAGTATTGATCTGTGAACGGATGACATTTTCCAGTTCATCGATGTGTCAGGCTGGGCTCATCTGGATCAAGTGCAGTTATTTTACTGGGAAAAAGGCTGAACAAATTGTTTTGGGGTCATGGGTTGAAGGAGTGGTTCGTTATTGTCCCCAGAGTTTGACATTTTCCTGTGGGTTTCTGAAAACTGCAAATGGTTATCAGAACAACTGCTGCTTTGACACGCAAACACACACACACACACACACACAAAACCTCAAAATTCACTTAAAATTCATGCATATGCATATACTTAAACTGAGAATCGCTGCAGTACAGTAACAGCCTTTAAGTTACTTAAGAACTTTTAATAAGTCAATTCCAATTATAATTAAGTCAAGTCAAGTCAAGTCACTTTTATTTATATAGCGCTTTTAACAATACAGATTGTAGCAAAGCACTGAA
>JAUCMT010000035.1:1313235-1323242 GCA_032357475.1 Enteromius thamalakanensis
AAAACCTTGTGAGAACCAGGCTTAGTTGGGTCCAGTTCTCCTCTGGCCGGACGCCCAGCACCTAATTTCCAGTTCAGCAAACGAGTGCTAACACCAGTTACTTACCTGAAGTGTTTGTACAGTACATGGTCACAAATAAGAAACACAGCCGTACTTAACAGCATGTATATTTAGTTTGTACATGCAGAGGTCACTTACAGGTAGTGCGTGTGCATATTAACTAATTAAACCCTTTACTGTACTTACGTACTTTACTAATGTATAAACATGCTAAATATGTAGTACTTAAGGACAAGTGGGTACAAACATGCACGTCTTTACTGTATCCATATATAGTAACTAATAAAACACTTCACTGTGCAAATTATTGACATGTAAATGTGTAGCACCTACAGGAAAATGTGCTCTTATGTAGTAACAAACAAAACACATACTGTAGTTGGTATATACATGATAATTATGTGGTACACACGAACAAGTGTGCGTTAATGTTAAATGTTGTTTAATCTTTGCATTCTGTGTGGTGGTCAGTTATTTTGCCATTAGGTTTTCATGGGCATTTTTATCCTTATAAAGCCATGTTCCTAAAAATATGCATTATTTTATTTTTATTAAATTCTTACATTTAATCGGTGAATTCGAATAATAAGATATTTGGGCTGTTCCAAGCTAATGAAGTTAATATCAATAAACTTATCTTTGCAATGCAGAATCACATTTTAGATGTATTGTTTAGTGCAGAACATGAATGCATTCTCAATCATTTTAACGGTGGATTGATTCAGGAATGAAACATCGCCATGTTCCTCAGAGGCGCAAAACTGTGTTTGGAATAATTTTTGTTGTCGAAATAGAGCAAAAACAGGCAGTACAGTGTCTAAAATGTAAGTAACTGCTTTAAAAAAAAGAATAAATCTATATTATGTCGTAATTCTGTTCATTTTTGGAGAAAGAAACGGCACTCTTTGTGTGATATTGATTAACTGCAGGAAATGATATAAATATACATGTCCCCTGGGCCCATCTTGAATTTTGTGATCGTTCTAAATGCGCGTTAATAGACAATCATGCAGTGAACATACTCTTAATGCGCACTCGCACTAGTCAAGACGTAATATAGGGGTGTTTTGGATGGTTTGTTTAAAATACATAATGTCAAGTTGCACAATTATGATATTATCACAGACGATATCCCACACCCCTACATGCAAGGTCCGAAATTACTTTCATTTGCTTATATAATGCGTTTATTTTTGCATTTTTTTGTTTAACGACTCCCAAACGATTCGTTCAATTATTACTTTTTCTGAACCCCTCTGTTTTTTTCCCCTTTTATTCAACAAAAAGATTGAACGATACAAAAATATTAACAAGTAAATTCAAATACACAAAATATTAAGGCAACCTTATACAGTACAACAGAGTACTAAATCAAAAGAAAAAAAATTATACTAAAGTAAATAAAATGAATAAACAAATTAAAATTACAATATATATAAAAAAATATTTATATATATATATCGTAAAACAAATGACACAAATCTTCCTCACGTACATTACGTACATTTTGTGAAGTATTTTGAAATATACTTCTTTAACTTTATTCAAAATACAAAATTCATATAGATTTGACCAGGTCGTTTTCCAATTAAGGTCAGAATTTTTTCCAAAAGAATTTTCAATTAGGTGATATTTCATGCTGAACCCCTCTGGTGATCTATTGATTTCACTTAAAGCAGTGTTTGTGAGCTTTTAATGCCAAAAAGCGGCATCCAGTGGTGAATAATGAATTTGCATTTTGTGAAAACACCAACGAGTAGCATGCAACATTACTAATATTTCATTTGATTAAATGACTTAGGACTCGTATCAATGATCTGGGTCAACTCTTTCTTTTAAGAGACAATAACTTTAAACACGGTGCACTTTCAGAATTAAAGCTGTGTTACACGCTGCATGAAAGATCGTTTTCAAAAATCCATAATAGGGACTTTAAAAAATGTGCTTTTCAGATCAAGACACACAAGCTTGGACATTCAAACACTGACCAGTGTGTTGGGATTAGTCTGCTCTGTTAATTCAGACTGTATTAATAATACTATTATTAATAATTCACTATTATTAATAATTCTGTTAAATCATTTTCGGTCCATCAAATCAATTCTTATATGAAGTGAAACCTCATCTGAGAATGTCTTGAGGCAGCTTGTAATCGTCCTCATCTTTTTTATTGATGTGTGGGTGTGTGACGTCACAGATATTCTCAGGTGAAGTGTGTGTGAGATTTGTGTGGAGGATGAGAGGAAATGAAAGCAAGCGAGAGTGTGTGTCCCCGGCGTAATGACCAGAATCAAAGCTGCTCACATGTGCCAGATTCTCATTCGTTGTAGGTTTGGTGCCTTTAGCTCTTGTTACATGAGTTTTGAGCCTCTGTGTCGACCTGCTTCCTATTCCTTTATAAATGTTTTGGCTTTGTCTTTCTCAGAAAAGAAAGCAGACTGCACCATAGCCATGACCGACTCAGACCTGCTGGACCTCATGACTGGAAAGATGAATCCACAGACCGTAAGTGCTGATGAAGCAGACAGACAAATCTGTCCATGTGGAAAAATAAGAGCCATACTATTCCGTTAAACTGTGAAGAATTAATGAAACCAGATTTTGTCTTTTTTATTCCTCCATTAAAAATATAAAAAAAACATATGAAACAAGATGTTTTTGACACTGAAGACTAAAGTAATATTTTCAAACATATATTCACATAGAAAAAAAAAGCTTATTTTGAATTGGAATAATAATTAACAATTGTACTGATTTTTAGCAAATAAATGCAGCCATGTTGAGCAAAAGAGACTTCTTTCATCATAATAATGTGAAAAAAATCTTATCTAACCCATACTTGTTGTGTTTCATAGGTTGCACATGTCATTTTATCTTGACTTTTAAACATAGGTTTCATAACATATACCATAAAATAATAACTTGAAAAAAGTGGGAGCTTTAGAATGTCTGCTAAAACAGATCCGTTCCAAGTAGTTTGTATGGTTCTAATTATGATTTTGGCTGATTTGTCTCAGTTTTCCTGTTTGGACGGACCACAGAGACTCATCCCACATGAACCCAGATGTTTTTCTTTTCTTTACACTGTCCTACGTAGATGCAATTTTTTTTGATGCAATAAGACCTGCATGTGGTGCTGAATTCAAAGCCCTGTTTTTTTTTTTTTTTTCTGGACATGTTTAGTCAATGTGCGATTCACAGTTGAAAAAAGGAAACGTAAAGACATTGTCTATTTTAAGGTGGAGGAACATCAAGGTTGAGCACATAAAAGCTTGTGCAGCTCCTACCCCTCTTTTGTGCTTCGTCTCAAATCCACCTCCTGTTTTCCATGAACCGTTTCGGCACAGATGCTCAAAAACACACTCACTTTCCTTTTTGTAAATGCCTCACATTCAGAAAAAAACTTCAGAAAGCGTTTCCTTCACATTTCAACACCGCACTGTTCATGGAAAAGCTACAGATGGAGCAAAAGATGAGACCGTTTAAACTGACTAACCTGCCTCTAAAAATTTAGATTTTTATTTATTTGTTTTTTGTTTTTAATGTTGTTGTTGTTTTTTTCTTTTTTAAGTTTAGATTTTTACACAAATTTACCATGCTGCCTGACACCTAGATTAATGTAAAGAAAAATTATTTATTATTAATAATTAATCTTCGGGAAATACAGGCTTGTCAAAACGAAAATGATACCCATGCCACCACAAAGCTAAGGAATAATTTAAACAAAAATAAACAAATGAGCTAAAATGTAATTAGGTTGTAGCATTACTAGTGAATGGGTGCCGTCAGAATGTCCAAACAGCTGATAAAAACATCTCAATAATGCACACCACTCCAGTCCATCAGATATCTGTCAAATGAAAAATGAAATTGAGTTATCTTCTCCATATAGCTTTCTCCAGGTAAAAAGGAAATCCCTTTAGTTAATCAGGAGAGAAGCCTGCATGGATCAAGCACCATTTACAAGAGAAAACAGTTCTTCAAAATATGGGTGTATTTTGATGTGAGAGGACAACAGACTTTGAATTTTTTCATTATGCATTATTCACATTTACGGCCAGAAGTGATTAAAAGTAAAACACCTTAACAATGAATTTGTTTCATAAAAAAACACAGCTTTTGTCTTCTCAAGACATTAACTGCTGGACTGTTGTGGATTATTGTGATGTTTTTATCAGCTGTTTGAACTCTCATTCTAATGGCACCCATCCACTGTTGAGCATCCATTACTGATAAACTGACATGATGCTACATTTCTCCACATCTGATAAAGATACAAACTCAACTACATCTTTTTCATCTACATCAGATTAATTTATAAATTATATAAATCATGTTTTGTTTTTGGTTGAGTGAACAGTGAGTTTCATATGCCGGGTCGAGTGGTGAGCTGGTGTTTCCAACGTTTAGTTTTTAGTATAGTCCGTTAGCGTGAAATCTGGCTACATTTAGCTGACCTTAATTGGTTTTTATGTTCTGTTATTGCTGCCTTGCAGCTGGTAATCGGTGTTTGGGAACAGACTGGAAGGAGAAGTCATTAAGCGTGTTTTAGTTCTTCCTGAGTGCTGGTTGTTAGCAGGGACGGAGGCGTGTGCCGCTCACAAACGAGTGAGTCACTCACTGAAATGAGTGGGTTCATCTCTTCTTTGAGGAGCGTTTCTGCATGTCAGGATGAAAGCAGCTGCTGTTGATCTCTGGCAGTCATGTCACAGCACATCTTTGTGACTAGAAAGCAGTTTATGAGATCATTAATATGACAGTTAAGACGGCTAATTAAATTGTTGAGCTTTGTTTTAGTTCGCTTGTTCATTACTTCTTTCATTTATTCAGTGTATGCATATACATATATATATATATATATATATATACACACATGTATGTATATATATATATATATATATATATATATATATATATATACATGTATGTATGTATGTGTATATGTATATACATGCATGTATGTATGTATGTGTATATACATGTATGTACATGTATATGTATATATATGTGTGTGTGTGTGTGTGTGTATGTGTACATAATATAAACCCAAACTAGTATAGTACTGAACTATGAAAGGTGCTACAAAATGTTTAAACAATATTTACAATGTGACTTGAATAATGTTTACTTATATACAGTATATATATATATATATACACACACATTTTTTAATGCATTTTATTTCATGTATATTTTATATAGTATTGCATTTATTTATTTTTATGTCTTAATTGTGTTTTTTTTTTTGCTTTTTTTACATAATTGTTAGCTTCCATTACACATAAACAATTTTTTGTATAATTTTCAATACCTTACTCAAGTTACTTTTTATTGACAAAAAAAAATCTTCTTCTTTATACACTGTAGTTTTCCTATGAGGCTTTCAGAAGAATCAATCAGAATATTAAACAGGCAGAGGATGTTTTCATGGCCAAATACCTATTTAGTGTCTCTGAATAGCCTGCGTGTGGTTTTTGAGATGCTAAAGTACGGCATGTAAGGTCACCAAAAAATGTTTCACAAAACAAATGCCCTCAGCCAAGACACAAATGAATTTCTTGCACACAAACGAATAGCTTATCCACTCAGGAGGTTAAGTTTTCTAAAAAAATGTTAATTATAATTGCTCTCTCATGCTCTCTTGTTCATGCAGGCATTCTTCCAGGGCAAACTGAAGATCACCGGAAACATGGGCATGGCAATGAAGCTTCAAAACCTGCAGCTGCAGCCGGGCAAAGCCAAGCTGTGAGAGGCAGAGCCTGTGAGAAGGCGGGGTCTGGAGTAGCTCCTCCCACCGAGTTCACTCTGTTAGAGTAGCTGCAGGAGCAGACACCCAGTGAGATTCTGCGCTGTAGTTTGAGCCTCTTTCTAACAAGGTAAAGTGATAGTTCACCCAAAAATGAACATTTGGTCATTGTTTTCCAAACTTTTATAGTCATATTGGGTACATGAATGATGACAGAAATCTAATTTTTGTGAATTATTTACAAAAATCATAGAAATCTGATAGACTAGAAAGGTTACAAAATTACTATATTAATAATGTTCTAATGGTCGATTTTCCTTGATTCCCCCAATAACTGTTTAAATTGTATGTGTGTGGATTGATTGTTGACTCTGAAGTGGTTTATTGGAAGTGCAGCCCGGTTAAGTGCCTGCAAACTATAAACCTTTGATGGCTGGACACATTTCATTCTCTTTCGTCTTTATAGTTCTTCTAGATCATTAGGAGCAGGTCTGCAAAGCTGCTTTAATAAAACAAACACCAATTATATAAATACATATCCATCAGATCAGAGCTTGGATATATTTGACTTGTGTCTCAAAGGTAAAATTGTAGCATCACATCAATGTAAAAAACTTTTGTACTAAATAAACTTACTCTTTCTCATTAAAATGAAGTGTCTGTTCTCTATTCAGTTTGATAATCATAAATCAAACGTGTAAGAATCATAAGCCTTTGTTGGTCCTGAATAATAAAAAGAAATCCCTTTTTTTTCTTGAGGGAAGCAAGGCCTACAAAAGAGGATTTTGCCTGTAATAAAAGTAACTTAAGTCTGTTAAAGTTATTAATGTGGAGGCCAGTGCTTTGTTCTTTTTTTTTTTGCTTAGTGCTCAGATCATGTAGAGGCTCGTTTGCCTGTATATGATTTCTTGCTCTTCTCATGAGGTGATCGTTCCAGCACTCATGGAAAGCTGAGACGTTTCCACCCAGAGCTACTGGCCGATGTCCAGCCTGCCACGCTTTTGTTTTTCCTTTGAAAGCTTCAGCTGAAACACTAAATCCCTGAGATTGTTAACAAGCTCTGACCTACATTCCTCAGCTCACACTCTCTCTCTGGCCTTTTTCAAACCTTTACTTCTGAAATATTACATGTGGTATTAATTACAGTTTTGTATTATCTTATTCTAACATTATTATAGTTATATTACTATTATATTAACGTATATCAATTTCATAGCTGTATTGTGTTTATGTGTCTCAAGCAAATCTGCAAAAATGATGTTTTACAAACGGGTTTCTTCGACATTCCCCTTTCTGCTTCTGGTCAGACGAACAGAGGACAAAACACAGCTAATGTCAGCTTTCAATCATACAATCTGCAAACAAAGAATATTTCCTTAGAATAAATTATATTTCAATTTCTGTGATGCGCAGCTGAATTTCATCAGTCATTACTCCAGTCTAAAGTGTCAGAAATCATTCTAATATGCTGATTTATTGTTAGAATTATCAATGTTGGCAAAGTTGTTATGGCAAGTATTTTTATGGAAACTGCAATACTTTTTCAGGATTCTTTTATCAATAAAAAGTTGCAAAGAATGGCATTTATTAAAAGTAGTGTAAATCAGTGTAAATACACAGTGCAAATCATTAAAATGATTTCTGAAGAAGCGTGTGATACTGAAGACTGGAGTAATGATGCTTATTTTTTAGGAATAGAATTAGAATAGAGAGTGCTATAGATTTAAGGCTGAATAAATATGGTAGAGATGTGTAGATAGTATCAATACTTTTATAATATTAATGAGTTATTATTTCATATTATTAATTATTTGAATTATTAGCTTAAATTTTTTATATTTTCCATTTTCACTTTGATTTTAGTTAGTTTTAGCAGTTTGTATTTCTGCATGTAATGTTATTTATTACTTTTATTTTTTTATGTATTCTAATTATGTCAATATAAATATGAATTATATGAAATATAAATTAAATTATATTTTCTGCAATTTTTAATGCACAACATGCAGATTTGTAACCTCTTATAAGGGTTTTCAAGCTGCCTGATTATTTATTCATTTAATTTTATAAAACCATTATGACTTTAAAATCTCAGATAAACTGAAAATATAGAAATGTTTGTATACAAAGGCAATATGATTCCATGTTGCATAACCACAAGTAAACCATTATTAATCTTTTTTTTGTGTGTTTTTCATTGCATTGTCTGTAGCATTTTGTACAAAAATAATTGATTTGTGTCTTAGCACGATATTTGAATCAAATAGATATTCTTTTGCATAATGCATAACACCTTACAAATCACTGTTTAGACTTTTTTCTTTTGTTTGTAGCATGTAATTCACTGTTCCTCTAAGTGTTTTTGCATTGATATAATTACGTTATATTACGTAAGTCATTAGGAGAGTTTTGGGTTTAATTAGCACATGTGTTTTATAAACAAAAAAAAAAGTAAAAAATCCTTTAAAACATACACACATTGTTAGTAAAATAATTGGTTTTAAGTTTTACATTTAAAGTCCTGTGTTTTTCACTGGTTTCAAAGAAAGAAAAACGAATTATTTCATCCTTTCAGACAGGATGCTTTCTAGAAAAGCAGCCAATATTTTCATTCTCGTGAAAGAGACTGTTAAAAGCCCTGTGTAAGTGTTGTATTGTTTCCCACGCTTTGCAATGACCTTCAAACTGTTTTTGTGTATTTCTTGTACTCCAAACATCAAATGCACCTTTCATGAACTCATATTGGTGTTCAAATCATGTCCTGTTTTGAGCTAAAAAGAAGGGAAATCGACTTTCAGATTTGGTTGTCAGCGTGTGCTGTAGGTCTCATCTGTTGTCTGACCTCAGGGAACGTTCAACGGTCAGACTGACTGCGTTGTGCTTCTGAAGGAAGTGTTTTTGAGGCAGTAAATTTCTAGGCTATCAATTTTATTGTGTGTTATCTCATGTCAGACATGACAGCCACCAGACACAGATTAATAGAAAAAGAAAAGTGAATTTTATTAGGCTGCACTTCTAAGCAGGTGTTTGGCCATCTGAAGCGCGCTCATTTCTTTCTGCATTTAAATTCAGTCCTAGTTTAAAAGAATAGTTCGCCCAGAAATAAAAATTTGCTGCCAGGCCATCCAAGATGTATGAGTTTGTTTATAAATCAAATGTGGAGAAATGTAGCATTACATCAGTTGCTCACCAATGTACCTTCTGCAGTGAACGGGTGCCGTGTAAGAAACAAATCTATTGTTAAGAACTTTTCACCTTTGCTTTCTGCTAAAATATGAGTCTAATCCATAATAACATTCCATCCAGTGAAAAAGACCTGGGTTGTTCACTGAGTGACACTAAAACTCTGGTTCAATATGTTAACCCTGGCACATTTTTTAATGTTGATATTGGTATGTATTGTATATATGTATTGAACCGTAGTTTTATAGGATTCAACCGGAGCTCCTTGTCTTTCAAGTACATCTCTGTACTCCTCTACCGGACAAAACTACCGTCTATGAAAACCTACAGATATGAAGCTGGATATGTGTAGGGCTGGACCAGAATATATGATTATTTGAATATTCATTCGGTGGGTTGACAATAGATTTGAAGTTTGAGATTTGAATATCCCCACCTTGGATCGCTGCGAAACGGTTTTCATTACTTGAATTATTGTGAACGATTATAAATCATCTGAACAATAAAATATGTTAAAACCACTGTGTGGGAGAACTTTAAATTGATTGCGGACAAAACAAACTGCTCCAGTTTTTGTAATGGACTCAGGGTTCTAAATTAACACCCGCCAACCCGCCAAATGCAGGTTAAAAATCATTTTGGCGGGTATTGATAAAAACTCACCAGCCAGTCATGTCCGGGACACTCTGGGTCGTTTGTCCCCTCCATCCCACATTTCACATGAACACTAGACTACGGGTGATGTTTTAGATACCTTTAGCAACAGCGAGCAGATAAAGTTCGCTTCGGTTTGTGGGTCCAATCAACGACGAGAGCGGGAAAATACAAACAAGGAATAGGAAATATCGGATGAGCAAAGAGCACTTAGCTGGACAGCGAAATAAGCTAAAATGCTGCGGTGGTTAGGACAGACGTCAGG
Source organism: Enteromius thamalakanensis (assembly GCA_032357475.1). Classification (NCBI taxonomy): domain Eukaryota; kingdom Metazoa; phylum Chordata; class Actinopteri; order Cypriniformes; family Cyprinidae; genus Enteromius; species Enteromius thamalakanensis. Next base: position 1,323,144 of record JAUCMT010000035.1, read on the forward strand.
ATCTGGAAGAGGTGAGAAGAGGAAGGAGGCAGAAGATGAAAATGTTGACAGAGCGTGCGAAACAAAGAGAAGGAAGTTTAATTGTAAATGGCAGACAGG
>JAUCMT010000035.1:1339011-1371642 GCA_032357475.1 Enteromius thamalakanensis
GGGTGTGGTCGACGGCATTGGCCAGCTGTTCGCAGGGCCTTGCCCATTGGTTAAAAATAAGTCCCCTATACAGTGGCTCCGTCCTTAGCTTCCATCTGCGATGGCTCGTCGGTAGCGCCGGGCTCTGCTGTGGTGGGAGCGGTGGGCTCGGGGATCTGCTCCACGTCGTGGGGAGATGGTGGGCTGGGTTCTGGGTCTGGAGTGGCACTGATGAGATCACCCGCAACAGTTCTTTAATACTCACAAAGGTTTACAGACAGGCAGGTAGGGAGGCAGATTTGGTAGCGCACACAAAAACGTAGACACATTAAATGAACCGACAACAAGAACTAAACTCAATGTAAATTAAATAGGGCAGACAACGACGCTAATTGATAAGACACACCTGAACATAATTAACAACAAACAGAAACTGGGTCACACTGAGCACATGGGGAAGAACAACAACAAACACTGTGCAGGTAGCATTTATATAAATAAAACGTGTATTTTTCAACAAAGTGGTACAGTATAATTTGGTTTTATTAAGTAATTTATATTATAATTTAAGTAATTTATAATTTATATATATATAATTATATATATACACACTGCTGTGAAACAATGAAATAAATAACCCAACTATTTGGTAACTTTTAACCCAACTGTATTTTAACCCAAAATAACCCACAGATGGGAATCTGCTATACCAACCCAAACTTTTTTTAGTGAGTGAAAATTAATTAATTTTTTTATTTTGCATGGTTCACAGTCACGCATCAATTAAAAAAAAGTAGTTTAAATGATCTTGTGGGTTAATAATGGCTTACCAACCTTCGGTTGTCGGTTAAGAAAAATAAAATGACTGATATTAACATTCATCAGAAAAAATCATAGTTTAGTTAGTCCTATAGCCCACGCTGCATCTCTTATCTGGAGCAGAGCCTGATTTCTACACACTGCCTCAAAACTTCCGTCTGTAAATAAAGTTAAATGAAATAGAAAAAAAAACAAAAATGCATAAAAGTCAGACTGCAATGTGTGCAATGACCTAAACCCTAAAAAAAATGAATTAATGATTTGATGTAATGATTTTTAAATGTTAAGAGAACATTTAAAAGTAGACTAACGTTTTGATAATGTTAGCTACATTTTAAAATGTAATTTTAATGTTCACAAAAAAAAAATGAACACGTTGAACAAAAACAAAATATGTCTTTATATTTGTCATGTAATCAGACTAAACACACTAAAACAGAATTAGTTAAGTCTTAACAAATGAAACCTTTAAATTGTTGAGTTTCGTTTAATGCCAGGGCTTTCGGTCATGGCTCCTGAGAGTGACTCACTAACGTCAGTTTTCCAAGACCGAAGCAGTTCTCAGCTCTGTTGATATTTATGTTGGTCATGAGACAGTTGTGTTCTGTTATTGGCAGACAGTTTGGCTCCTCTCAATCCCTAGCTCCGTCAGTGCTGTGGATTGTTCTTATGCCAGCTGGTAACAGCGATGGCAAGGCTTTAACGCTCACACATGCTCTTTGAACGTACCGTGCCAGCTTTCCCCGTTAATCACCAGCTGTGCGCGCCAGGCGGAGGGAGCTAAAGCGGTCCCGGCGATCTCCAGAGCGAGCGCAGGACAGATTTGTAGCTGATGGACTTAAAAAAAGGATAACGGCAAGAGAAAGAGATCTTACTGAGATTTTATCCAACACTGGCCCGTGTAATCTCACCATCCTGCTGGAAAAGCAAGACATACAAACAAATGAAAGCCAAAACAATTGACAGAAACATACGCACCAATGCGAATATTTGCCGTTTAATGCTTTGGACATGTAACATTAATTCTTGCCATACTGACTCAGTAAATTTGGCAAGTCTTGTTACTTAAACTTAAAATACATGCAAGATATTCAGACTTTTTGAGACTCTTAATAGCATGTTTGTGAGCAGATGTATTTATTATACAGGAAATAATGTTTTAATAATTTTTTTGGACCACCATGTCTACATATCATACATTTCTTTAGGCTACTCAAGATGTAGATGTGTTTGTTTGATCATCAGATTTGGAGAAATCTACATCACTTGCTCAGCAGTGAATGGGTGCCATCAGAATGAGAGTCCAAAAAGCTGATAAAAACATCACAATAATCCACACCACTCCAGTTCATCAGTTAACATTTGGAGAAGCTAAAAGCTATATGTTTGTAAGAAACAAATCCATTAAGATATTTTCACTTCAAATTGTTTCTTTGGCCTAAAATATAACAGTATAATATATATTATCTGTAATTATAATAATTATAGTTTAAATTATGCAATGCTACATTTCTCTGAATCTGCTCTGACGAAGACACAAACTCATCTACATGTTGCATGGCCTGAAGGGGAGTGCATTTTCAATAAATAACAAGCTACAACTCGAACATGCTTGGCATAAGATTCGCATCAAATGGTTATTATTCATGACACTTATTGACCTGAGTGACAAAACTGCCTGTGTAAGAAGCAATTTATGCATTCTGTAGTGGCCCTATACTTGCATGGCATTATCCATTGCACAATTTGCGTAGGTTAATCTGAAGTGTTGGTGAAAAATTTAGATGAAAGACAAAATCATTTATGGACAAATATGACAGATGCTCCACTATAAACTTGACCTTGCAGCTCAGTGTAGTGTGCTGCATATCATCTCTCTTTTCAGTCTGTTCACTTCACACTCTTATGCTCAGAGCTCAGAAGGATCTCTGGACTACCTCTTCAATCTCACTGGAGGTCTTGGTCAGCACTAGAGTGAAGTCACAATATAAGGCACAACACACACTCCAGCTCTTTTAAAGGCTCTAGTTCGTGACTTCAGCCAGCTCTGAATGAAAATTTTCTTTTGCACACATAACTTTAACATAGATTTAACTTTTTTCAATTTATTTTTATTTATTTAAATATTTGTCCTTGAAGTATGTTTAGGTTTTTATGGTAATGGAGGTCCAGGGTTTTTTTAAAGCCATTTTTTTCCTCTCTCTTCTTTTTTTTGGTGCCTGGGTATATAAAAAAATTAAATCAAGGTGAAGTTATATTGTACCTCACCATGCTGTACTGATATTCGTTTTTTGTGACTTTTTCACATGAATATTTTGTGGAGAAGGAGTACCAATGAAATGGCCTTTTGAAGTTATAACATACAAATAATGTTTTTATTCACTATTGATACACTAAATCGATTATAAAAAAGGCAAATGGGACAAAAATATGAAGCAGAACAACTGCCGTCAACATTGGCAATGGTGATAATAATAATACTTCATTTAAAAATATAATAAAAACATACACAAACATACAGTAGAGGAAATAATTATTTGACCCCTTGCTGATTTTGTAAGTTTGTCCAATGACAAAAAAATGAAAAGTCTCAGAACAGTATAATTTTAATGGTAGGTTTATTTTATCAGTGACAGAAGGAAAATTGAAAAAATAACTTTAAATAAAACATAGAAACTCATTTGCATTTCATTGAGTGAAATAAGTATTTGAACCCCTACCAACCATTAGGAGTTCTGTCTCCCACTGAGTGGTTAGACACTCCTGCCTAATTACTCACCCTAATTAAACACACCTGTCTTAACTGGTAACCTGTATAAAAGACACCTGTCCACAGAATCAACCAATCAAGCAGACTCCGAACTCTCCAACACGGGAAAGACCAAAGAGCTGTTCAAAGATGTCAGAGACAAAATTGTAGACCTGCACAAGGCTGGAACAGACTACAACACCATGACCATCAATGGACCAAAATGACCATCAATTGACCCAGCTCTGGGGCTCCATGCAAGATCTCACCTCGTGGGGTGTCAATGATTCTGAGAAAGGTAAGAAATCACCCAAGAACATGGGAGGAGTTACTTAATGACCTCAAAGCAGCTGGGACCACAGTCACCAACAAAACCATTGGAAACACATTACACCGCAATGGATTAAAATCCTGCAGTGCTCGCAAGGTCCCTCTGCTCAAGAAGGCACATGTGCAGGCTTTTCTGAAGTTTGCCAATGAACACCTGATTGATTCAGAGAGTGACTGGGAGATGGTGCTGTGGTCAGATGAGACCAAAATTGAGCTCTTTGGCATTAACTCAACATGCCGTGTTTGGAGGAATAAAAATGTTGAATGTTGAATGGCTCTGTGACATACTGCAATTAACTGGAAGAGTAAAAAAGGGCGAGCTAGAGCACATATTCCGTATTATAAATTGATTTATTCTGATTTTACAGAGCGCTACAAGGATTTGGGGATAAACTAGCTACAACACTCAAGCAAACAAAAATATGACACAATATCTCAACATGAATATGGCGCGCTCTTTGAATTTAGAAACTTGAACGTCACACAAATTACTATGTGTATTTAAAATATCAATAATAAAATACTGTCAGAACATCTCCGGGACACTTCATGGCTGATAGCAGTGAGGAGGCTAGAGGTGCAAGCTCTGGTTAAATGGAGCTGTTTTGCAAAGACTACATTATGCCTTATGCCCAACTGTAGATATACTGAAACTCTAGAGCACTTCCTTTTACATTGTCCTAGATCGAGAGAGTTATGGGACAAACTTTCTGAATCCAGTTTCAAACTCCAAATTGACCCAATGTCTGTTTCTTTTGTAATATTTAATATTCCATATGCATTCTAAAATCAAAATTATGGAAAACTAGATGTAAAATGACTATTGATCATGTGCATGTTACGAGTTATGTTGTCTTTAGGAATGTCATGTGATTAATCTGGAGAAGGAAATATCCATAAAACATTAAAAAAATGTTTTTGACTTGTCTTTTCACAGAGTCGTAGATCACGGAGAAGCTGCGAATTGAGTTTCGCAGGTGATTTAACGCGTGGCCTCTCAGCAATCTATGGCTCTGTGTATAAGCTGGCGTTCCTTCTAAATACAGGTGACGGAGATTTAGCGGTAATAACAGAACCGGCTTTACTGATGAGATGCGCATAATATATCCTACTATATATATCCCCAGCCCTACTGCACACACAGAGGAAATTATGGATGCATAGAGAGACCATAGTTAATTTAACTATCTTGTCTGGCTCCAAGCATATGGTGCTCCTAAAAACTCATAGCCTGTTGGCAAGAATATCCAATGCACTTGCCATGCTCTTTACAGGCGGTAGTTAAGTACCTGTTGACTGTGGGCCATTTGTCTATAAGGATATGGCTTCATGAGTTCTGGCCTTAAAGGATATGCCTTATCAACCTCAAACATGTATGGCCTCATTATGTCACTGCTGGGCAATGGTTCGGGTGGAGGAAAGTTCAGCCAGCCCTAATCTATTGCTTGGTGCAAGTCTGACTGAGCGAACAGTCCAGCATCAGAAACTCTACCCTGGGTACTGTGGCAGAAAGAGATGAGCGTCGCCTTGGCAGCAAACGGGAAGCACATGGAACCCATCATCTTGGGCCAATCGGTCACGGCTGGACCGATATAAAAGGAGCACCCAAACACTGCTAAGATGAGCAACGATTCCAATGCAGATGTGTGTGATACTTACCCACTCTCTTTCACTATTCTTTTGCACTGGAGCACCGTCACCTGTGAAAGGTGGGAAGGTCAATCTTACCTCGACATAGACCCTTCCATCGGTCTGCTTTGAGGGTCGAGAGTATCAGTACAGCTCCGATTTGGCCGGTCCCTCTCTCCCTGCATCCTCTCGAAGGTCACAGAAGGTGCCCTATGTCCTACCTCTGGCAGATGGCATTTGCATTCTCAACTATCTTGACGACTGGCTGTGAGGACTGTGACCTCGCATTGTTTTTAAGTCTCTTCTCAAGTGCGTTTGGTTGCGAGACATAGTTTGCAGACCGGGACAGAGGAGTCAGCGATTCTTCCTATTGTAAAGTCATGCTGTCACGTATGTGTGTGGGGAAGCAAAAATAACAATCATTTAATATTCCAAGAGCAGGTAAACAGACAGGCAGGGTAATCAACACAAAAATAACCTTGATACTGGACAACATAGACGAAACAGAAACAAACTTATATAGTGAAGGAAAATGGACAAACGAGTAAGACACACCTGAACACAATGGACAATTAACAGAAACTAGGGCAGACGGAGACAAAGCAAATGGGGAATCAAAACAATAACAAAACAGTCTGGGGGTGTTAATAAATAGTTAATAAAAGTAAATTGATAAACTAAATCTATATATGGCGTTATTTTTGAAAGCATCCTCATTTTACAGAATTTTTACACAAGTGTCTAAAACTTTGAACAGTTCTGTAGCTTTGCAGGATGTTTTTTTTAAGCATCTTTGAGATCTTTTAAGCATCTTTGTCAACCAACTGTAGCTGTGCTAGTTTAGCTCCCATTCTTCTCAGAAAATGCTATAATTTGAGCCCATTTATTTATCTGCTTAGTACCAATCCATAAAAACAATCTATTGCACTACTTTTGTGTTTATTTTACCATGATGAGCGTCTTTTCTTGACATCGCCTTTTAAACTTGTTCTCAGCTAACAGCAGCTCCCGGACACCTCCCTCCATCTTTGGTCAGTGCTGATTTCGCTGCTAACCAGCTCATTAAAATCTACCCCAACACCTTTGGCCAGAAGCCAGCTTTGAAGTAAGCCAGAATCGCTCTCTCCATATTATTTATGTGTTGCTTTTAGACTCAGTGTTAACAGTGTGTGTTCTCTGCTTCAGATCGGTGTATCTCCATAACAACAAGCTAACAGATGCCGGTTTGCCAGAGAGCATGTTTAATGGATCAGACAACCTCGAGATCCTCATTATGTCCAGCAATTACTTACGTTATGTGCCTAAGGGTTTGCCCACCGCCCTCTACCGCCTACACCTGAAGGTAAGACCACTGCGAGGATCATTAAATGAAAAAAATAAAAGCTCAGTCATCATGTTCATAGCATGTTTGATTTCTGAAATGTTTTTATTAGATGTTCAGCTGAAGTTTTTTAAAGGGACAGTTCACCCAAAAAATTAAGTATGATGTTTATCTGCTTACCCCCAGGGCATTCAAGATGTAGGTAACTTTGTTTCTTCAGTAGAACACAAACAAAGATTTCTAACTCGAACTCAAACACAGATTTCGGGGCAGGCAGCAAACAATCCAGATCAACAGTCCACAGAAAAAACAGGCAAAACAAACAAGGAAATTTGTGCTCGGAATTGATAGCCAGGGCAAATCTAGACTTTGCGGTGAGTGGGTGTTTGAGTTTTGCTTTTATGTGCGCGTGTAATCCGTAAGTGGGTGTGGAAATGAAGTGCAGGTGGGTGTGTGAATGAGGTGCAGGTGTGGGTGTGATCATTTACCCATCATGCCAGGAATGCGGCATGATGGGCAAAGGTGTCCTTGAGAGGGGCACAGCTCTGGCTGACACCTACGGCTCGTGAAGATACGTTGAAAAAATGTTTTTTTCCATCCTTCTGCTGAGCAGCTTTTTAAAGATGCAGATTTCTTTTTCCGGCAGGATTTGGCACCTGCCCACACTGCAAAAAGCAGCAAAAGTTGGTTTAATGACCATGGTGTTGGTGTGTTTGACTAGAATCTATGGGGTAAAGTCAAGAGGAAAATGAAAAACAAGAGACCAAAAAATGGAGATGAGCTGAAGGCCTCTGTCAAAGAAACCTTAGCTTAATTTATAAAATAAATGACTATAACAATTTGAGTTGAATTGCTGAAATAATCACAATAAACTTTATAATTTATTGAGACACATCTGTATGAGATGCTCATGTTGTCACAAGCCGCACATCCGTGGCTCTCTCCAGCTAACAGCAGCGGGAGCCCTCCCCATTGCCTGTTTGACTCTATTAATAAACACAAGACTTCGCCACCCATGGATCCAGCGGCTGTTTACCAGTTAATGAGGGAAGTAGGTAGACAAGCTACCGTTCTTGATGCACATCAAACCTAGCTCGAAAAGCTTACCGCCATAACGGAGGAACTACTTTGCTCAGTAAAGACATTGTCTGTCACCAGATTGGCTAATCCTGGCTCAACCCCCTGCCTGCTTCATATAAAGATCTTAAGTTCTCTAAGATCTCAAAGTTACCACCTCATCGCCCCACAGACTGCGCCATAGACCTCATCCCTGGAATCATGCCATCTCAGGGCCAGATTTTCCCTCTTTCACAGCCCGAAACTGCCAGCATGAATCAGTATATTCAAGAGGAACTGGCTAAGGTCTTCATTCGGCCATCAATCTTCTTCTTCGTGAAGAAAAAGGATGGTGGTCTCCGACCCTGTATCGATTACAGATCACTTAATGAGATTACTGTAAAGAATCGCTACCTCCTGCCACTCGTCCCTGCCGCTCTGTAACAGTTAAGGTCCGCAAAATTCTTCACTAAACTGGACTTACGGAGCGCATACAACCTGATTCGCATCCGCAAGGGTGACGAGTGGAAGACGGCCTTCTCCACCACTAGTGGGCACTACGAGTACTTGGTTATACCCCTCGGGTTATCCAATAGCTCCTCTATCTTTCAGCCCCTAGGGCCTCATGTATCAACGCCAGATTTCATGCTCATGTTTGGATCTACTAACAATGAAATCAACGTGAGGATGTGCGTTGGTCCACGGCAACTCTGGCGTATGTCTATTTCTTGTGCGTGTTTGTTTTATGTCCGTTGACGACTCCTAGAGGCAATTGTTTTAAATTGCACACTGCCAACACATAAGAACATTGCTATTAATTTAGAATTGATAAAATGGGTTAATTGACAATATTTTTATACCAATTATGTGAACATATCATTTGAACATGTATACAACCCTTAGTCTATGGCAATAGCAGTGAGTGCATTTAGATGGACCCTCTGCAATTATTATGAGATTTTGGCAGTATTGCGATCAAACTTTACCTTATGTAAACGCAATACTTTGATTATAATAATGCATTTATGCTCATAATTGCAGCAAGCATAATCGTATTAACATAGGAGGCCTAACATTACGTTGAAATGAAATATTGCTGCTCTGACCTGTCTAACTACTGTTTTGGCTATTAAAGTAGTTTAGTTTTGTGTGTAATGGCAAAATGATTATTTTTCATTTCGTTTTTTTTAAGCCAATTTAGAAAAACCTTTGAAACTTTTTTGTTTATTAAATAACCTATGTTTTTGTTTTTTAAAAGCAATGACCAGCTGATGCCTTTTCAAATCATCACTGCTTGCATAACATAAAATCAATGTAGCCTACATACTAACGTTAAATTAATTAATGCATTTAAAAATGTTTTAATATTAAACCTCACTATAATAAAAGTCTGCATATAAATATATATATATATATGTGTACAATATACATGTGCAATTTTGCAATCATGTAAAATGGTGGTCTAGTGGTAGAATAAATGATTAGTGTTTTGAGGCCGTGGTTTCTAATTCACCCTTGTAAAGGTCTTTTTTCTAATTAAAAACAGCACTGTTCATTTAAGTGATTGTATATCCTCATAACACATTCCAGCAATAGATCGCCTGTGTAAAGAATGAGGACATAGGCAGTTGAATCTATTTGCAGGGTATTTATTGCACAAGCGCATGGGCAGTTCAAACAGGATATTGTCGAACACCGGCGAACAGTAATAGTGGAGATCCAAAATCAAACAAGACAAACAAACCAGTACTTATACAGGTGGAAATTATGATTTACTGATTGAATAATTAACCTAACAAGTAACAGCTGAGGGAGAGAGGGGCATACTGGGTAATGGAGTATAGGAGAATAGGAGAAACAGACATGAAACGTACTCCATGGGGTTTATAGAAAGCTGGAGTGCCAACATCAGTCTTTGACTGGCAGCTCCAGCTGGGCGTGACAGCCTGCTATTTGAAACAGGCTAACCAATTTATTATCGAATTGAAATGTTTCTTGTAGGCACATTTGAGCAAAGTTGTTTGTGTTTATTGTGAGTGTAGAACTAAATAAAAGTAAATCCATGTCTGTTTTTTGTGCTGAATAGACTTATGGTACGTTTCATTTTCTTTTTAAATGCATTAGTTTTGGCAAGACTTTTATAATCTTTATTATGAATATGATTAGTCTATAATTTGTGTTTTATTTTATGATGTGTAGTTTTATATAGCCTAGTTGTTGGAATTGGAAATTAAAACGCTTTAATTGCGAATCATATTCTTAATGCAAAGATTATTTTTGACACATTTTTTGTCTGATTCACTGATCCATTGATCCTTTTTTTTTTTTTTTTTTTTTTTTTTTTTTTTTTTTATTAATTCCGGAGGACAAACTTGCACATAACCGGTTTTTCACCGGTCTACACCGATAGGAGCACCTCTAATTCACATTCTGTGAATTTTCTCTTCTTGCTTGCTTGCTTTTGCCATTGCTTTTTTCGAAGTAGAGTCATTATCATATTTATAAAGGGGAGGAGGCAGGGAGGGGTTTAGAGCTCGTGCATGTGTGCTCAATTTCACGTTAATTCGGATATACAAAGAGAATATGGGTGGGATTCCGTGTACGCAGTGTTTCATACATCTGAATTTTTTTGTGCGTACGCACATTTCCAGCTTTGTTCGTACGCAATGTTTTAGTATTAATTCTACGCAAGTCTTTGTACATGAGGCCCCTGGTGAATGAGATCTTCCGGGAGATGCTCAACAGACGTCATTATTTACATAGACGACATCCTGGTGTACTCTGAAAACTACAAAAGCCACATCCAACATGTTTGGTCCGTCCTAGAAAGACTCATGGACCATCACCTCTACGCAAAAATAAGCAAGTGCGAATTCCACCAAACATCAGTAGCATTCCTGGAATACCTACAGTACGCTCTGCAAAAAGACTGAAGGCAGGCTTCAATTTGAAAATCACATATCGACCAGGTTCAAAGAATGGCAAGGCCGATGCCTTATCCAGACAATATGACCAGCCCTCTCATCCCAGTCAACCAGACAACATCCTCTCTCCTTCCTTGATTCTGGCCCCTGTACAATGGGACATCATGGGCGAGATCACGGTGGCCCAGGAGAACGACCCTCCACCTCCAGAGGCCCACCAGATCGTACCTATGTGCCCGAAGTAATAAGGAAAAGACTACTCAAGTTGATTCATGAAAATCCCAGTGAGGGTCATCCTGGTATCCTAGCAACCACAGAGTTAATCGCTAACCGCTTCTGGTGGGTCATCCTCAATGCAGATGCCGCTTCCTTTGTCAAAACCTGTCCCACCTGCAACATGACTAAGAGCTCTCGTCATCGCCCTAGCGGGTTACTTCAGCCGTTACCCATTCCCCAGAGAGCCTGGTCTCACCTGGCGATTGACTTTGTTACTGACCTTCCCCCGTCCAGTCAAAATACCACTGTGTTAACCATTGTAGACCTTTTTTCCAAGGCCTGCCGTTTGGTGCCCCTGTACAAACTACCCACTGCCTGGGAAACTGCTCAGATAATAATGGAACAAGTCTTTAGGTTCTATGGACTGCCCGAAGACATCGTCTCGGACAGGGGACCGCAATTCACGTCTAGGGTCTAGAGGGCGTTCTGTAGCCAATTGAACATAAATGTTAGTCTCACCTCCGGACACAAAGCTGAGTCGAACGGTCAAGCTGAATGTCAAATCCAGGAGTTAAAGTTTTTACAGTCCTACCACCATGACCATCAGCAGGATCGGAGCCAGTTCATCCTCTGTGCTGAATACGCCCAAAACTCTCTTCGCAAAGCAGCCACTAATCTCACACCATTCCAGTGCGTTCTGGGCTTTCAGCCACCTCTATTCCCATGGTCAGGAGAGCCTACAGACTTACCCACTGTCGATCACTGGTTCAACCCTGCAGAAAGCTTAGTCCAAGGTAAGTGGGTCCATTCAAAATCATCCGTCAAATTACTCCAGTTTCCTATACTTTAGACTTACCTCCCACATACCGTTTCTCATCCACCTTTCATGTTTATTTGTTGAAGCCCTATGCTGCCCCCGACGGAGAGAGGGACCAGGACAAAGTTGCGGCACCCGACATCCCTCACCTGATTGTCAACGGAGAGGAAATCTACCAGGTTTGAGAAATCCTGGACTCGCAGCGCCGGGGTCAGGTCTTACAGTACCTGATTGACTCTTGATTTGCCCCGGCGATCACCACTAAGCGTTTCTCTGTTGGATTTATTCTTTGTTTATCTGGACTGTTACTTTGGACTATTTCTGACCTTTGCCTGTTTGACTTTGTTTAATAAAAACGCTGCAAATGTATCCTTGCGACTCACCTGAATCATTACACATGTAAAATTGAGTGAAATGTGACTTTGCTTAGCATTTTTTTTTGTTGGTCCAGCGTGAACTAAAAAGCTTGATACATTGCACAAATGTCTGCCAAGTAAACCTTCTTTTTTATTTAGTTGGAGTTTAATTCCAGATGGTTTCCTATTTTTTAACCTGCTAAAATGACCTGAGTGCAGGTTGTAAATGATTAAACTTGGATCTTTAGAATTTTCTAACAGCCAGATTAACTAATATTTATTCATGCAATTTTGTACATTGCAGAGTCAAATTAAAATGTTGCATTTAGAATTGCCAAGTTCCTCAAAAACGTCACCATATACAATCTTTGAAAATAGTCTGAAGGTAGTCATTGCAGTGCAGCCAATGAAAATTTCTGGATCTTCTGGTTTAGCTCTCACATCTCATTCATGCTCGATACTGACATGCTTGTTTCATTAAAATATTCAATCTCAGATCAATATAAAATCTAAGAAACACAAGTACATCATTGCCTCAATGCACCTTAAATGCAATTGTTATAATGATAATTATTTGTCTATTTTTATGCAGAACAACAAGCTGGAGAAGATTCCCACAGGTGCGTTCAATAATTTGTTCCATCTTCGAGAACTCTACCTGCAAAACAACTTCTTGAGTAACGACGGCATGGACAACGAGACCTTCAGGTCAGCATGACTGAACAAATTCCTATTCCTCCCCTCTTTCTTCCGCACACCTCTCTTCTTTCCAAGCCTCTAGTAAAAGTAGTAAAAGTGATGATAAAACTACCCTTCTCTCACCAGTCACTTGCACAGTCTGGAATATCTGAATTTGTCCAATAACAACCTGACCACGGTTCCCCTCGGCCTTCCTCGAAATCTCATCCTGCTACATCTGGAGAAGAATTCTATTCAAAGCATCACAATAAACACACTGACGTCCATCCGCAACCTGGAGTACCTGCTGCTTCACAACAACCACCTCCGCTCTCGTTCCATCCATCCAGCTGCCTTTCAGGGCCTCAAACGTCTCCACACCGTCCACATGTACAACAACCTCCTGGAGCGGGTCCCCCGAGGCCTTCCTCGCCGCGCCAAGACCCTCATGCTGCTCCATAACCTCATCAGTGAGATTGGACGCAATGATCTGATTATGCTCTACACCCTAACGGAGCTCAACCTTAGCTACAACCGCCTCACCAGCGCCAAGCTCCACAGAGAGGCCTTCAGGAAGCTCCGAATCCTGGAGACCCTGGATCTGTCAGGAAACAAGCTGCAGACGCTGCCGCTGGGTCTTCCCAAGAGCCTCCAGGTCTTGAAGGTGAAGGACAATCAGATGAGTGAGGTACCAGAAGGAGCTCTAACGGGAATGAGCTCGCTGAGGGAGCTCTACCTGACCAATAACCAGCTTAAGCTGAACTCCATCTACCAGGGAGCCTGGCAGGGGCTGAGCGCGCTCACGGTGAGAGATAATCATTTTAGCATTTGTTTTCACAAAAATGACAATTAACCCACATTTTAATAACCTCTAAGCCATCCTAGGTATATGTAACTTTCTTCTTTCAGACGAACACAGTCAGAGTTTTTTTTATTTATCCTGGCCTGTCCAAGCTTGTAATCCTGGTGGATAGTGGCCATTATTTTGAAGCTCTATGAATTGAATACATCCATCATAAAATGTACGCCTCTGTGGGGTTAACACATGTATTCTTAAGCAGATAGATGGGTTTTTGTAATAAAACCATTTCTATTTTTAAAATTAGAATTCACAGAACTGACTTCCAGCCATATGCGCGTTGCTGAAAGAGTCGAGTTCTGGCTTCTTGGCTGACCTCTGACTTGACATATGATGTCAGAAGTCAGCCAAGAAAGTCAGCTCTTTAAGTTATAATAAAAAAAAAGACTCTATGCTCTTAATAAATAATAGAACTTGTTGTCAAGTGATTAACAAGATTACAACTATTTTATTTATTTTTATGTTTTTATTTTATTTTTAATATATATTGTAAATGTTTATATATACAGTATATATTTGTTTTCTTTATAGGCCAAGTTTTTTTCTGTTATCAGCTGGATAAGAACAGCAGGTGCTCTTAACAAAAATTAAATATAAAAAAAATGGAATATTGTCACTTTGGACGGCTGTAGCTGCTGTGGTGGAGTGTGACGTAAGCTTCTTCAGTGTTTGGAAGACTCGGAAGGCAGAAATATAACTAGAAGAACATTTATTTAACATAAAGAAACAAACTGAACAAAAGCAAACGAAACAAACCACACGCAAACATAAACCATCAAGCAACCACCACCAATCAAAGACTAAAGACAATACACCTGGTAAAGACAGCTGGCAGATAATCAAACACTAATAACAGGGGCGGGGTTACAAACGATCAGAGCACATGGGGTAACAGAATAAAAACAAAACACAAGAGCACATGGAACAGATATCAAAACATAAACACAAGCACATGCACACATGACATAGTTACAGAGAACCATACACAGAGCACGCCTATGGTGTGACAAGTATAGTTTGTGAGGTAATAAATGTTATTTTATTTTATTTTGCTTGATTTTATTGCCTGTGGAGTATGTGATCACATAGAGAGCTTGTTTTCTCTTATCAGCTGGATGAGAAAAGCAGATCCTCTGCTCACACATGAGGGGGAAAAAAAACAATAATTATTACATGATTTCCTAAGAGCTGTTTCCAGCCAATGAAAATTCTGCTAGACTATTATGTCCAATTTCCCATTCAAAGGCTTGGCATTATCTCCCTTTGATATATGGAGAATGAGGATGCTTAAACATGTTTTATGTGTGTTTTAGACGCTGGATCTTTCTGGTAACATGTTGTCACACGTTCCTCCGGACCTGCCCGAGTCTCTTGAGTTCCTTCACCTGCAGAACAACAGAATCAGCTCCGTTTCTGCTGCAGCCTTCCTCAGCACACCCAACATTAAAGGCATCTTCCTCAGGTGACTCGCTGACCCTTTCCTTTCTGCCTTTTCTCTCACTTTTTACATCCTTTAGGTAAAAGTCATAAACTGTTTGAGCAAAACTTGATCAGTTCATGCACTGTAAGAAATTGCCATGATTCCTACGCCGGGTGTAGCTGTGCCTGATTGTAGTTTTAGTTGGTGCAACAGGTGTAAATATTTATCGTAAAGCTGGACGTTGCAAACGGGCTTACACCCGTTGCATAGGGCTTACACCCAGCTTTTTATGTCTAGCTGTTGCAACCGGCCCCCGAGGGTTAAACAATCTGAAAAAATTATCAATGTCAAAATATGTTGCCAGTTATGCATTTGTAAATTGTAAAATTCTAAATTTTTAAATTGAACAGTATTGGAGGTATCAAGCAGAATATAGCAAAAAACAAAGAACAGAACACTAAACTCTAAAGTTTGTTTTCTTTTAAGTGCAATCATAATTTTAAACAAACTTAGCTGGCAACTTCATTGTCTATCAAGCTAGCAAAAAGAGACAATCTTTATTTAACGTTATATTGAGTTGCAAAGGTCACTGTGATGCACATTGTGAACAAATGTAGAAAGAAAAAAGTCAGGAAATACTAACCTCTTTTGTTAGACTTTGAGAAACTAGCTAGCACCTTGCTAGCACAAACCAGAGTGACACGATATGGATTGAGATCGGCTTTTTTAACATTTTGTCAAGAAGTGAATAGAAGAGTTAAGTGCTAATACAAAGAAGTGATAGATCTTAGAGATCCTATTCCAGTCAGAAGGGGCTTTAAATTTAAAGGTTCGTCTTCCAGTCTCTTTGGAAATGTTTGGCACAGAGATTCTCAGTATGTCTTAATCTGTATCTAGGTCTATATGGAATTAAATATTTCTTCAGGTAATGAGGATAATCATAGTGCACACATTTAAAAAGAACCTGGTACCAGTGATACTGTCTTCTGGCGATAATAGGTTCAGTGAGTCATACAATACACAGTGGTGAGTAGTGAAAGGTCATCTGAGTGGAAATCTACAAATATTATTGAAAACAACAGTTAGAGGTTTCAAGTTTGATTCTGAGGATTTTTGGTAAACAACATCCGCATAGTATTATAGAGAAAATATTAACTGTGACACAATTCAATATTTGACGTTCATTTCAACGGCACAAGTCGAACACAAACAAAATTTGTGTGATTTAGACGAACTGGGGTTCTTCACAGCTCGCATATTTTTTCCTATATCTAGGGAAGGAAAACAGATACAGTGTTTGTTTTAACGGCACAAACAGGCAGAAATGTTTTGGGCAACATGGGGTGGGTCCAAAAAATTATATTAAATATCTTAAACACCAAACCAGCACAAACAATTGTTTTTGCTGCACAAATGTAACACAAATGAATGGCATAGATTTGGACATTATTTCTTTTTATGGGTTGTCAACTACAGAGGTGTGGGACCTATTCATTTGTCTAGTAGTATCTAATTTATTTGTACCTCAGTCACACAAGTGAAACTACAGTACCTCTAATATTTACAGTACTATGAAGGAACCATCTGTTTGAAAGGTTGCACATCACAATTTTGAATAATGCTAGTGAATATGGTGTTATGTATTATAATAATGTATTTCCAAAATGAAAATGGTTTTGTGTAGAAAGCCTAAAAATGAGGAAACGTACTCAAATGTATTATTTTTATTGTTATCATTATCATTATTATGGCCATTGTTATAATGGCCATATACTATAAATAGTTCAATAAAAATCTAAAAGTTTTTATTAAGAATTTAGTTTTGTTATTTTATCTTTGCCAGTTTTTTTTTTTTCATAATGAAAAGAGCTTTATTTTAAGTGATGAAAATATCATGTCATTTTAATGAGTGAGTGAAGTGACTTGTCCCCACTCTCCAGGTATGGTGACCCATACTTGGAATTTGTGAATGATATATATATATATAACAGTTATTCCAAAAATTGAAATGGTCATTTACCTTGGATGAAGAAGACAGATGTTCAAGGAGCATTAATGGCAGTGTACATAATTGTTCAATCATGAGAGAAAGAGTTGATTCTTAAATGATTCTAATGCTCATGTGGGAGCGGTGCATTTCTCTCGAACATAATGTCCTGTCTGCTCTCTACAGTCTCTATCAACAAAAAGATGAAGAAAAAAAAAATAGAAAAATAGATTTATGTACATCAATAAATCTCTGTGTGCTCAGTCTTAAGTTGACAGGCATAAACTTGATGGAAATTTCTTAGTATACCTGAGCAATTACAACCCATGTCAGTGTAGCTGGTCTATTTATAAGAGAACTGGTTCGTCCTCGCTGAACTCGAGAACATGTTTGATTTGAGAACATGTGACGTTTCAGGATGAAGCCACTTATCTTTTCAGAGAATTCGCTCCACTCTCCATTTAAACCGGAATGAGTTTATTTAGATAGTTTTTGTTCGTTAAATATAAGTTTGTGTGAGGCAGACTGTGAGCTGATCATAAAGTATGACTGATCAATTTAGCCTTCGCAAATCATCACGACTTGCATCAAAAAAATTGATAGGCATGCAAAAAACAGTTCAAACATGTAACAATGTTTAAGCGTTAAAAACTAAAAGAATAAATGTTAGTCATGATGGTTTGTGCAGAGAGTGATAAAGCTAAAGCTATAAAGCGCGTTCTGCAGGGCCTAGAGGCACGGGCCAGTCCTTGGATTTTATAGCCTTCGCCTTAATTTTCTCTGATAAAGGTAGGAGTAATACGTCATTCAGAAGGGTTTACTTTTATTTGTGTGCACTGACAGTAAACGTGATTTCATAAAACATGAGCATTATGCATTCTCGTCTTGAACAGGAGCGTTTCACAAAAAAGAACTGAAACTAATTGAAAAAGACATGATAAATGTATCTACAGAAAGCATTAAATCACCACTTAACGAAAAAAAAAAAATCGAAAACAAGATCTTATTCATTAAATTAAATAATTGGTAAAGATGACTCCTTTAAAGGCGCGTCTATGCGGAGATGGAGGATCAGGAAAACACTTGTTCATGAGTAAATAATTCAAATGTCTTCCTATTGTTTTCTCTCAACATGATAATTACTTTTTCTGGGGCATTGCGGCAAGATTATTGCGTTCATCTGAATGCAGAACTCTTTAGCTGCGCTGTGCTGACGGCTGCTCTCTCTCTGCGGCGGGACAATACTTTGCGGCGGGAGCGCGATGTCTAAAATATAAAAATAAGGAGAAGCCCCGTTGGGCCCGGGCCTAAATGCAGGGCTCTACTAGTAGGTATAAAGGTAAGTAATCGTAATAGAGCTTTGTCGTGCCAGAGATTAGTCCATTTGTTGAGAAAACAAGCTCCGACACTGAATGAGAGGTGGTGTGTGATTTAATGTGGTTGTATGATAGCGTGGTGATTGGATCCAGGTGGTGGTGACAGGTGATCATGGTAAGAATTCTGGTGAGAGTGAACGCTGTGAGTGATTCTGGAGCCTGGCGTGGATGTAACTGGTGAAAAATACCAGACAATGTACTGCTTGGCTGGCTAGGAGACTTATTATGCACCTTTTATTTTACAAACTTAATATGTAATATTAGTATCTGGCTTCCGCAAAGTGTGTTCATGAAATTTCTGCCCAAAATACCTTTTAAATCATAATGTTATTTTAAAAAGTCATTTGAGTGGAAGATAATGAGCTTTTGATTCAAGCCCCACTTTCCAGAATAGAGCTACATCCATTTTTGCTTGATTATAACATTTATTGCATAGAAACAATGCATTTCAAACTGTACATTCGTTGAAACTTCTGATTCACCGTCTTCAAAGTGGACATATCCAAAGAACTGTGAAATTAAAATGATGGTGCTGCAGTTGTAAATCTACAGATAAGGTAGTGGTGGTGGTATTGTAACTGGATCCCTTTTGCAAACCACGAGGAGGAACAAAATCAGACGTGTGTCCTGAAACTCTTTCTTTATTCCTCCTCCACCCCTTGCACCGCCTCTAGACCATAGACTATCTACGCTAATACTAGTCCGTATCTTATTTTGTTTCTCAGTCCATATCCATAAAGTGTACCAGCTCAAAGAGATTATCTGCATCCGAGACCAGAACTCCTAGACAAGCTCTGTGGACAGAACCAATACACAATACACAAGTCATTCACAATTGACATGCGCTTAATTTGTAATAGTTAATCTCGTCATCATACTTTAGAAGTATGCACCCAAACACGCTCATTGTATTTGATTATTAATTGTATTTGTGTGAACTAGGGTTATAACGGTATGGCGATTTGTTGTGATATTGGCACATTTGCTTAGTGGAGGTTTTGAAAAAAAAAAAAAAAACATCTGCTCTCCCGCGCAGCAGTGTATGCAACTTCTTTCTGTTGACTGCTTACGCCGGTTTCACACTGCACGCGTCAGCAGCACGTAAGTGGTGTGTTACACACCCCGCTTACGCGCAGCTGAACCACGGCTTGTACTGCAGTAAGCTATAGACAAGCTGTTGTTATTTCCAGCAATCTTTTTCAAACACTGCGTGCTTTCATTTATGTTATTGCCAACATACTTTCTTATGTGACTGCCTTATTATTGTTGAGCAAAGTTCTCAATATTGTATATGAAAGAATAGCAGAGCCCGTCAGGAAAAACTATGTCTGACCCTTCTCACATGTTGTATAAGAAATATAATATTTTGCCATGGAAAAGAAAGCTTGCATGCAGATGCTAGATTGAATAGGTTTCACTTTGAGAATCCAAGACAAAATTAGGAAACATTTCAAACAAACAAAGTGTATTTGGATTGAATAATTGAATTGAAAAAGTAATCTTAAAGCTAACAAATGCCTCTAGTTTTATTCATTTAACAGACATTTGAAGTTTGGGCAAAAACTCATGTAAATTGTGTGTTTTTTGCGAATTTTTCTTTTTTACACTCACGGCCAACATATTTCACCATGGAAATGGACGAAGTTTGCCCGAGGATTCCTCTCTACGCATTCCCTCCAACAACTCTGATACCCCAGGTCATCAGCCGTGTCAGGGAAGAGGGCCACAAGCTCCTACTTGGTAGCTCCTCTGTGGAAGTGCCAACTGTGGATAGCGGGCCTGTATGCAATGCTGGCAGCAGCCCTGTGGCCAATTCTCCTAAGACGCGACCTGCTATCTCAGGCACAAGGCACAATTTGGCACCCGAGCTGTGGTCTCTCCATGTATGGCCGCTCGACAGGAGCCTGCTCGCCTCCCAGAGAGCGTACTAAATACTATTTCTCAGGCAAGAGCCCCATCCACAAGGCGTGTCTATGTTATGAAATGGTCTGTGTTTTCTATATGGTGTGCAGAGCGCCATAAAAACCCCTCTACATGTGATATATTGCTGATATTGTCATTCTTACTGCACCTGCTGGATACGGGCCGTGCCCCTTCCACACTTAAGGCTTTTGTGGAGGCTATAGCAGCCCACCATGACCTTATAGCAGGACAAACTGTGGGAAAAGATGCTTTACACATCCAGTTTTTAAGCCCTCCCGTCCTCACACTGTCCCGACGTGGGACCTGCCCATGGTGCTGAACGCCCTCAAAAGCCCACCCTTTGAGCCCCTTCAGATGGCAACAGTGAAGGCGCTGACGCTTAAGACTGCACTGCTCTTAGCACTGGCATCTGTTAAGCGAGTAGGTGACCTGCAAGCGCTGTCTATCAGCCCAGCATGCCTAGAATTCGGGCAGAATGACTCTTAAGTCACCCTGAAACCAAGGCACAGCTACGTACCAAAAGTGCTCACTACGTCTATCAAGGCGCAGGTGGTTTCTCTAGCGGCTTTGCCGCCTTCTGAGGGTCAGAATTCCAACCCTCTCTGCCCGGTGAGGGCATTGAGAATCTATATCGAGCGCTCCGCTGACTTCAGCCGCTCTGACCAGCTGTTTATCTGCTTCAGTGTCCGCTCCAAAGGGCTACCGGTCATGAAGCAAAGTCTCGCAAAATTTTGTAGATGCAAATTTACTGGCTTACTCTTCAGTGGGCCTGGAATGTCCCCTAGGAGTCTAATGTCATTCCACTAGATCCACGGCCTCTACCTGGGCCTGGGCAAGTGGTGTCTCTCTGTCAGAGATCTGTGAGGCGGCTGGCTGAACATCGCCGTCCACCTTTGCCAGGTTTTATAATCTGGATATTATAAATCCAGCCACGAGATCGCTGCAAGTAAAGGCATGATTGCCTTTAAGTGATTGAACAAGGTGTGCTTGTGACGTGTGAGACCTCGGGTCTCCCTTAGGTCCGCTTTCAGACTTCCAAGTTCCAAACCTTATAGCGGGATTATACTGTGTTCCCCATAAGCGTCTTAGCAGACGCAGTACGAGTAGATTGTGGAAAGGGAACTATAGGTTACTTCCGTAACCCCTGTTCCATAAGACATGGAACGAGAGCTGTGATTTAATAGATATAGATATAATTGGATGAATGTATAAATCATAATATAGCTGTGTCAAATAAATCAAATCGCGATGTGCGTGTCTGTGAATATACAGCGCACAAATGCTGTCATATATTGTAATTCGATATTCGGTGTCTCTGTATGAATGAGCAGCGTCGTTTCATTCAATATACAGTATCTAGTACACACTGGTGGTTTTTAAAGGGTCTGCTGTCTCACTCACGATGTAAATACATGAACACATGAACATATCCAGAGCTGCTCTCACACTTAATGTTCATTTTATAATTTTATTTAAAAATAAAATCATCAAATACACTAACTGAAAACTCAAAGATGTTTAGTACAACCTGTCTAAAAATAAAAAGCTGGTTTAGCTTGAAGTAATGACTGGAATATACTACTGTTGTTTATAGCTTTTTTGCGCATGTTTTAATTTAGAAAGCCTCTTGTGTAGACAAACAAAAGTTGTTTCATTTTATCTGATTGTATTTTCAATAATATATTTTGTATTGAATTATAGAATCCAGATCAATTATATCAGACAATCCATCCAAGTTATAGCCACATTTCAGTTCCTTTTACATCCATGTTTACATCCATCCAACATGACCCTACACATATTGCTCTCCCATATATGCTGTTTAAAGGAAGAACAGTTGGATTTATTATTTATTATTATTATAAAGAGAAATAACTTATTACTTATTTTGTCCAAACGTTAGACTCATACTTCCATTTGTTATGTTTTTTTTGGTTTTTATTTTAATAAAGAAAAAAAGCTCCAATAAACCATGTTCAACCAAAAACCATATCTCATTTTACTTATTCAAGGATCATTGTAGCTGACCGTGCTTTCATACCGTGAAAATCTCGTACCGTTAAAACATTAGTGTGAACTCGTAAAATGAATAATATAGCAGAATGCAACTTAATTTGTGTTTCCTGCTGGAAACTTGTAAAATCTCTGGTAATCCTGAAGCAGCCCCTCTTAAAGGGGTCATATGACGTTGCTTAAAAAAAAACATTATTTTGTGTATTTGGTGTAATGTAATGTTTTTTATGCAGTTAAAGGTAACCTTCCTGAAACGGGTCCATTCCTTTCAGAAGTCGAAATGCTCCACCTAGTAGTCTTTACACAGCCAATATAAGTTGCTTTACTGGTTTTAGGAGTCTGCCCACCGTACATGCGCTGAACATAATATTTGCATTGAACTTTTCTGGATCTGTGTTGTGAATACAACTTGATTACTGATGTATAGTTATGTCCTCTTTTGGAAGCATAAAGAAAGTAGTTTCAATTTCACAATGAAACACAGTGTCTCCAGAACATGGTGCCCTCAGCGACATTACAGCGAGAATAATAGGTCCGCCTGCTGTCTTTGCGTAAATGTTTGCATGATGTTATACTTTAAACCTTCATAGTGATGTTGAAAAGTGGGGGTATGTTTAAACAAGGTGTTTTAGGGAGGCGTCACTGTGTCTTAACTTTAATTAAGAATATTTCCTGGGATTTTGACACTTTAGTCTTTGCGACTTCTGGGATCTTATCTGTGCACAACAATTTGTAACAATCCAAAGAAAATTAAAAACTTGAAATTGCATCATATGATCCCTCAAAATTTACTCTTAAGGTGTAAATATATTATTATATCTATTTTTTTAACAATAGTGACCAAAAATGTACTTTTTAATACAGTTATCATAGTTTAACCATGGAAGACTATTTGTAGTAAAACGATTACACAAATAATAATAAGTATGCCAATATGGTTAATAAATAGAATAAAATCTGTTTATTTTTTCTTAAATAAAGAAAAAATATTTTCTTTGTTTTGTTTTTAGAAATGTACTGCCTTAATAGTTTCATATTTTGTATGAAATTAAACACGCAATACATCTAAATCAAAAGATTTTTAATCTGTTCTGTTCCATTATAAATCAATATAAAAGATTCATAAAATCACTTGAAAATTCTGATCTAAAGATTTTTGAATGTGCTAAATTTTGATTTCGCAGAAATTCTGAATTCTGAAGGTTCGCAAACCTGCTCCGAAGTTACGATCTAAATTAAATGATTCGCTACCCACACTCTAAATTCCCAATCTAAATAATGATTCGCGAACAATCATTTAAGGATTAGGACATCGAAGTGTGTGAGTTTTTACTTTTGGGTGAACTAACCCTTTAAGGTTAGTGGTTTGGTCAAATCTCCAATGCTAATTTTTCAAATACTGCTACTGACAAATACTGCATAAGTCAGGTTTGGTGAGTGATGCACTATTTAATTTATTCCCTTATGAAAATGTTAAGGGAAACAAATGCATAAGGGATAACAAAACAAGTACTGCACATTTATTAGCAATGTTTATTAAACAAGGATTAATTATTACAAATATTTTGGAGCCCTATGTTGTTACATTTATCATGAAAAAATTATATATAAAAGGATTTATTGATGCATTATTTTCCACAGTATTAACAAAATATTGGAATTCCATGAATTCTATCTACATAAAATACAGGTGTACTTTAATTTGGAGAAATTGGGATATTTGTTAGTTCACATATGTTCCTTAATACACCATGCCAAGGGTCCAAAAATACTCGCTAAACAGCAATATGTGTTTAAAATTGGAAATGGTGACTGAATTAAAAATGCATTTCCTTTCAGTACACCAAAATAGATCTTTATTACTGTCTTGCTTTATTTTCTTTTTTGTCAGCAAATATGTTCATACACTATACTCAACACAATTAATTTTAAATCTATTTTCTTCAGTATTTTCACATCCACATCAGTTTGTAAAACTTCAATTTTACCACTCACAATCTCAAACAAGGATAATTAAATGCAGTGGATGAGAAATATTGAGTGATGCACTATTTAATTTGTTCCCTTATGAAAAAGTTGAAATCACAAAACAAGTCTTCTTTAATCGCAGCATTTACACATTTCCAATAAAGCTTCTGTCATGTAAATATCCATATGTCTTTTCTCCACATAGGCAGAGCAGAACTGAAGCGTTTTTTTAGAACATGGGAATCCTGTCTGCGTTTATCCATGGAGAACTGATTCTGTACTTGTGCATCAATGTCAAACGCCGAGAGAGGCATTTCAGCCTAATTCAGTTAATCACAAAGAGCACATGGAGCACTCTATATATGTCAATGAGAAAAGCTGTGAGTACAGCTGAGCGCTTTAATCAGCTCTGAGAGTAGAGAGCAGCCGGCCATGAACCGTCCTGTGTGCCCCAGCTTTACTGAGATAGGCCTTCGTAATCATCACAAATGAGAGTGGGCTGTGCTTCAGCAGAGATTAGAGACCTCGACTGACCACAACACACACTTCTGACCACAGAGCAAAGCCTGAAATATACTTGTATGTGAGCACAAAATAGATTATGCCATTTTTGCAGTATTGATACAATTTTACCTTTCTTATTTAGGTAATTTAGATCTTATTTATGTATAAATACCTTTGTTTGTGACAGACTGAATATACACACTGCTTTTTGCCCTATTCACATTGCAAGAGCTACAGTAGGAATGGAAATTAGCTCCTACTTCTGAGTAGGGCTTAATTGGTCATATGTTGCCATTTTGAAGATCATTACTTTTTGTATTTGGTGTAACAGAATATGTTGACATGCTTTAATGTTCAAAAAACACATTATTTTTCAAATGAGTTCAAGTGAGTTCAACTTTCAAAATGTATGTACAGACAGTTAACTTTTGTTTTACCATAAATTCAAGCTCAAAAGAGGAACAGAGTCGTGTGACAGACACAGTGTTCGTATGTATTTGCAGTCTCTCTCTCAAACACACACAACGTTATACAAAACTCATATGCACTGCATATGAACAGTCAATAGCAAATACTTGAACTAATATCAACACATAAGTTACTTCAGAAGCACCAGATTATCAGAGCAAAGTCAGAATTGACCCATTTTTTAGAAATAGCCTTTGCATATCCCTTTTGTATTCTCCTATATTCATGAGACTGTTGTCCATAAAATGAGTTGCAAAAATTTAACCATCTGGGTTGTGCTGTTCTGTTGTAAGTAATCCTAATGATTCCTTTCCTTAACTACTTTCAGAAAGCCAAATAAAGTGCTTTTACTTTGGCACAGAAACACACAGAATCTCCAGACAGGGCTGTCAACAATACTGTATTACTAAAACTATGCCTTCTGTCTTTGTGTGAACATTTGGGTTGCATTATACAAATTTTAACACATCTTGATGTTGACGTGGATGCGTGTTTCAATGAGGTGTTTTAGCCCTGTCTGGATCAGTCTTCTCTTTTAGACAGGATAAATACTTTTGTGGGAGACTTTGTAAATCTGCAGATCTTGTACATGCACAAACAGCTACAAAGCACAAAGACATGGAAAAATAGAAATTGCATGATATGACCCCTTTAAAATCATCAGTGTAAGCTCATTGGTCAAAATCATATGAAACACTGGCTAACTACAATTTTGAAAAAAGACATGTAAAAATGATGTTTTCTCCAGGAACATTGAAAGCAGCAATTATGGCCATTAGCTGCCTGTTGTCTTCACCTTGTTCTTTTCACATCTTTTTCACATCCTTGACACTGCAAGATTTTGTCAGATTTCAATCATATAAATTGTGTGTTTACGTTCCATCACCATACTTAAGAAACCCATGACACACAGAAAAAACTGCTCAGATTACGACATTCTCTATTCACCGATTGTTGGCTTTTGCAAATGCAGAGAGATCATGTTGGCAATATGCTCCACACCAAATCCAACCCTAAACCTATAATATAGTGTTAACAAATGCAAAACTGATTTAAAAAAAACATATTTGTTGATTCAGCCATGTCATTTCGAATTCTTTTTATGCAGCTTTGAACAAGTCTATGAAAACCCATAGATATTACGCTTGATATACAGTATGTGATCCTAACGTTCAAAAGCATTGGTTTTCAAATATCTAGCATATTCATATTGTTTTGAACTCACAAAAAATTCTTCAAAAAAATTACACAAAACAAATCTTAATCAAATGAATCAAAAATTTGAAATGAAAGGTGTCAGAGTTCTATTTCATTTCAGTCAACACGCCACATTATGGGTCAGCCTCGTTAGGGATGAGCTGTCAGGAGATGGTATGTCAGATTAACCATGCCCCGCTTGCAATTGAGGTCTATAAGTACAGGTTACGAAGCAGCCGGCCCACCCTCTTTTTTGCCTCCTACTTAGCGGTGAAAGCTGGTTGATGGTAAGTTTCTTTTGTTGTAAAATCTTTCTAAACTGAGTCTATTTACCTACAAGGGTTTAAACTGCCGTGTTATCTCACGTTTTGTTTTTGTAAACAAATGCGTGGAGGAGTTAAAAGAGCCTCTTTGCCCGTGAGGGTGAATGCTGCTGTGTATGGCCGTGTGCTTCACGTTTAAAGCATAAGGTGAGTATTTTTAATTGTATTGTGCAATTTCATAGCCATATTTATAATAACAAACACTGATTTTCGATTACAGTGTATAGCTTGCTGCAATTCAGACAAAGAGGCCTCTTCGTCTCTGAAGAGAAAAGCTATCTAACTGAGTTGAATTTGCTTGTTGTATAATGCAAAAGAGGACATTGTTGGTTTGCCCTCTGAGATGCCTGCAGCCAAGCAGCCACTTCAGTCTGAGCGAGATCCTCAGGAGGAAGGGGTAAAACATAAACAAGCTTGTAAACGTAAGCATGTAGAAGGAGATATTGGTCTCCTTCAGATGCAAATGCAAGGTATGCAAGAAGCTCTGAACACTTTGTTGGAAGCTCAACAATGGGCTGCATAGTCTCAAGATTTGGAGCTGCCATTATTAAAATGATCATGCCGCCACCCTGACCAGCTATCAGTAACAGCTTCTGGAGTGTTTGGAAGGGATGAAAAGACTGGGCCTTCTAATCTAGAGGACATCTTTCAGAAATGGAGGATAGTGCTGCAGAGACTTTAGAGACTACTTCACTGGACCCTTCAGAAAAGCAGTGATCTCAAGAGCAGCTGAGCATAAACTGCCTTTTCAGACTACCTCAACATCAACCTCAGTGTTTAATAGAGGTATTCAGCGTCGAAAATCAGAGGGCTTGCCAATACTTCCTGATTTTATGACGGAGTTGCAGTCCTCCTGAATGGCCACTAGTTCCACAGCAATTCCTAGGACACAGCTAGGTAACCTGGCAGGGGCAGCAACTTATGGGCTTGCTACAGCTCCTCAGATTGGACCCATATTTGCTATGTTGGCTGGAGCTATGCCTAGGACTGGAAGAGATGCCACACACCCTAGCAAGCAGGGTAGGATAGTGGACAGTCAACTGCATAAAGCTTATCATGCCTCTGCCTTGTCTGCAAGACTGGCATGCAAAAACTCACTTCTCTTGGTTTATTTAGAGAGTATGCTACAAGATTTGTCATCCACCTTGACGGAAGGAGAAAGCATCCCAGAAGCATTGCGAGATGTGGATATGCTAATCCGAGGGACAAGTGCGCACGCTTAAGCCCTGGGGCAGTCCATGGCCAATATGGTTCAAGCACACCTGTCACGTATAGCTATCTCAAGCTAACTTGTTGGATCAAGATTGCATGGCAGATATGGCAGCCCCATTAGTGCCTGGGGAAGTCTTTGGATCCCCTGCAGAAGCAGCCTTGGAGCAGTCTCGTAGGAAAAGAACGGACTCGATCAGTTGTTAGAGCTCCAGTAAATCATGGGCTACGCACGTCAGCTGGGAAGAATCATCAAGCCAAGCCTTTGCAACTCACCGCCGGTCTACTGCTCAGGTATCCACAAGACCAAGTCAAGGTGTCCTGCAGTCCTTTCGTAGAACATGGTAGGCAGAGCCTTCCAGCACACGTTTAGCAGGTGGAAGAAACCGTCAATGATGGTCATCATTCTCCGTTCCCACATTTTACCAGTCAACATCTCTTCCACTGGCGGCAATGCACTCAATGCCCATGGGTATAAGAACCTTGTAGTTTGGATACAGGCTCCGACTGTTTTGAAAAAAGGGGATGCACTCCAGTTCTCTGGAAAAAGAAGTGTCAGTTCTTTTAGGAAAAGGAGCAATAGCACGCCTGCCCTCTGGATCGATAGGGCAAGGGTTTTATTCAACCTAAAGATGGGGGCCTTCTACCCATCCTAAATCTCAAGAAGTTCAATCATCATTTGAAGCATCTGTCCTTCCGTATGCTTTGTCTTTTAACCCTGTTGACCTTCATCAGACAAGGGGATTGGTTCACAACAGTAGATCTCCAGGATGCCTATTTCCACATCCCAATTCACAAAGACCACAAGAAGTATCTCAGGTTTTACTTCCAGGGCAACACTTACGAGTACAATGTTCTTTCCTTCGGTCTGTCTTTGGCTCCCCGCACCTTTACCAAATGTATGGATGGGCGCTCATCCATCTTCATCGCCAGGGCCTACATACTGCCAACTACCTGGAAGACTGGGAAATTTGCTCTCCAACAGAGCAGCAGACCAGGAGCAACACAGAGTTTGTCTTAGGCCACTTGCAGAAATTGGGGTGTTGAAGGAGTGCCTATCCGAGTTCCTCAAAAAGGACCAGGTTACAGTGATGTTGGGCCGGAGACTGCATGGCCTAATGGCAGCAGCCAGTTAGGTGGTACCATTAGGTTTGCTTCACATGCCCCCATTGCAGCTATGGCTGGCAAAATACAAAGGAAGTCCATATGAGAATGGACAGCAAATGATTCCAAGAGACCAAGATTGTCTTCCAACAGTCAAATGGTGGCTCTCAACTCCAGGCCTGAAGGAGGCAGTCAAGTTGGGCTCACAATGTTCAAGGGAGACCATAACAACAGAAGCCTCACAAGCAGGCTGGGGTGCTGTTTGGTGAGGCAATCCACTACAAGGGATATGGGATGCCCCCTGGATAGGAGTACACATAAACCTCTTAGAGCTGGAGGACGTATTTCGGGCCTTAATCCATTTTCTTCCTCAGCTTCAGGAGAAGCAAGTGATTGTTCGTTCAAACAGCACAGCTGTTGTATCATACATAAATCACCAGGGCGGAGTACCTGGTGCAGTTCAATATCCCTGCACCGTTAGGCCCAGGATCTCCTTTTATGGCCACATGTTTGAGGGTTGTCCCTGAGAGCTGTACACTTGCCAGAAGAGGACAATGTAGCAGCAGACCTCTTGTCAAGGGGTGGTCCCAGGCCAGGGGAATCGCGGTTTCACCTAATGGTGGTACAGGCCATCTGGCTTCGGTTCGGGAAGGCCAAAGATCTTTTTGCTACACAGGAAACCACACATTGTCCCCTGTGGTATTCAATGGTGGGCTCCAGAGGACCCCCCCAGTACTCCTATATGCATTTCCTCCTTTTTCACTTCTGCCTGCAGTCCTAGCCTGCAACAATTATGGATGCTGGATTTAATAGTCTTGCTGAAAGGGTCACCATAGCATCTCCCAGACAGACGGGATATGCTGTCACAGGCTCAGGGTCAGATATCCCATCCGAATCCAGGGAATCAGCAACAGTCTCTGTGTTTCTTGTACGCAACAGATAAGGCATACAGATCAGTTGTTTGACTGTTATGGAGACACTGTGCAAGGAGAGGCAGTGTCCAAACAGAGGCTGGCAAAATGGGTGGTCAGATTGAAAGAGCTAGCCTATCACAGTGAAGGGATGCCTCCTCCACAGGGAGTGGTGGCTCACTCAACTAGAGGAGTTGCTGCCTCCTGGGCCCTGCTGAAAGGTGCTTCTCTTGAGGATGTGTGTGCAGCAGCTGGTTGGTCATCATCCATGAAATTTGCCAGATTCTATCGTCTAAATGTGGCTACAACTGTCTCAACAACAGTTTTGCAAACAGCAGAACAGACATGATCTGCCTTATATAGTCAATATCAGGGTATTGAGATCCCTCTGATTTAAATATGTAAATGACAGGAAAGCTAATAAACGTTCTGTTACTATGAACAGATTTCATTCAGTTATTGCCCCGCTTGGGTTCTCCCCTCCTGACCTTATCTGGTACACAGTTGACCCATACTGTGGTGTGTTGACTGAAATGAAATAGAACGATGGGTTACATGGGTAACCTAGTTCTGTGAACTGTGAACTTCTGTGACGTCAACACGCCACACGGCGTGGTCACTCGGGGAGCAATTGTCACTAGTCGGCAAAAAGAGAAAGGGCCGGCTGCTTCGCACCTGTATTTATAGACCTTGATTGCAAGCGGGTCGTGGTTAATCTGATATACCATCTCCTGACAGCTCATCCCTAACGAGGCTGACCCGTACTGTGGCGTGTTGACTTCATTCACAGAACTAGGTTACCCATGTAACCCATCGTTTTACACAATAAACTTGAGCAAAGTTTTCAATGTGTGTATATGAACAAATAGCAGAGCCTGTCAGGAAAAATATGTCTGACTCTTCTCACATTTTGTATAAGAAAAATAAAATTTTGCCATGCAACAGAAGGCTTGCATGCATATGCTAGATTGAATAGGTTATGTTTTGAGATCCAAGACAAGGGGCCCGTTCTTCGTACCTCGCTTGATACATCCGAGATTAATTGAGACATCTAAGATGAGATCATCGCGCTAATTATGGGCTCACTAATCCGGTTCTCCGAACGCACCTGTTGTTGATGATTAGTATAGCTGGATTAAGTTGTCTAGGATTATTTCGTGTATTACTAAGCGGTTCTCTGTGGTGCTGTCAGACCGCCATCAGCGGGAACCATCGCCCGTATTATGTGTGTATTATAACATTCACACATAATGCATAGGATCTGTAATATATTCTAATGTTTTAAAATAAGTCTCTTCTGAAGGTTACATTTATTTGTATAGTAAAAAATCCATGCCTGAAGAATGCATCCAAAATGCTTTATTATTATTTTTTTATTTATTAATTTATTAATGTAGGGATATACAGTACATGTAACACTTACAATAGATCTAAAGGAGAGTTCACATAGACTGCAATTTGCATCCACTAAGTTAAAGTATGTGCTTTTTAAGGTGTCAAGAGTGCAGAACAACTACAAGTGACATTAGCAACCTATAGCAATTTAATTGCTGTCAGTGTGAACGCACCTTAAAGGCAGGGTTAAGCAATTAAAATTTTTTTTAATTAGAACAGAGATGAGGCTGAGTACCCAAACAAACTTGTAGCCAATCAGAAGTAAGGGGCGTGTCTACTAATGATGTGGAGGAGAGTGCGTTCAGTGAATAGCGTCTGGTGTAGACAGCATCACTGATTATAACAATGGATCTGCTTTTTTTCACTGAACTACTCTAGGCTGTGAATGTTTCGGGCCCTTTTGGGGTAGGGGCATGTTTGTTTTGGTGATTTCAAATATCAACCTTGGCTTCCTAAAATCGCTTACCCTGCATTTAAGGGTATGTTATATAAAAAATCTTCAATGTTCTAAAATATTTAGCATAGTGATAATGTTATGGTATGCAACCTTATTCCTATATAATTTATTTCTCTTTTTGTATTTTCTTTGTTCACAGTTTTGCTTCATCAGTGAGAAAGTGCATACAGCTTTTGAGCCACACTCTCCAGTCGTCCCTTGTACTCCAGGTTTCTATAGTTACACAGTGGAACTCTGTCCATTCCATACAGCAGACCCCAACAGCAGCAGGCAATCACTGCGGTACTGTCACTGTCTCCTATAAAGAAAGAAGTATACATGGGCTTATGTTCAACAGAACAGTGTGTGTGTGATTTTTTTAAGAAAGATATAGCAGCCATTTGTAAATTCTAGCTTCTGGACTCATCCGTGTTCAGCTAAACAGAAAACAGTTAATTTCGCTGCTTGATATTGAAAATTGGTTGTCTTACGTTATTTTAATGTATTATCTTTATTATGGATATAATAAACATTATAAACATACCGTTTACTGCCCTTTGTTATTCTCGTTATTTACCTATAGTGTCTAACGAACTGGAAGCCTCACCCATAGGCTTACTTCTGCGTTGAAGACAAAGCCGTGCATGTATGTGTGTATATATAA
>JAUCMT010000035.1:1433129-1445191 GCA_032357475.1 Enteromius thamalakanensis
TAGAGGCTTCGAGGCAGAGGATTTTGCCTCGATGATTTTTTGTAATCGAGTTACTCGAGGAATCGTTTCAGCCCTAGCACCAACTAGCGATAATTGTTGTTTTCGATCTTCTTTTTCTGCAGCTGTTTTAGCGCTTTCCGGTGCTGTTAAAATAACATGGAAATAACTGGGGGTTGAGTGAAATCAGGCTGGGGCGGCACAAAATTTGCTGGAGGTGGCCGCTGCGCAAATTTGAACGCAGGAAAAACCCTGGATATTATGCACCATTTTTACTTTCACAAATGTCTTGACATGTCTTTGTCCAGCAGGGGGCAGCATATGCAAGCATTTGACTATGATTTCTCTATTTTTTCCAGTCCCTCACATGGTCCGGGCCATGGCCAGCTCTCAGTCCATCCCCATTCCTCAAGGTGCTTCAGTCCAGGATCGGGCCGGACGGAACAGGCAGCCCTCTGAATGTGTAAGGACCTGAACCCTCTAGAGTCAGATGAGGCTAGCTGGCGTTGAGAAGTAGGGTCCCATTTTAAGGGGCCGTAATACCTGTATACTTACTATGTACACATCTAGTTACTATGTATGTAACCACAGTGTACATAATGGTACATAGTATTTACAGCTGTAATATTTCCAAACTGCACACCCTCAACGACCCTCAGAATGGTGTGTGTGTAACAGGACATTGGTTTCAACACTGTTTTTTCACTTCACTAAGTACTTGTGTAACAGGAATTATATGACAAAATTTTTTAACAACCGTATATAAGGGTACCTGTAACAGTTTGCTAAAGGAGGTGGAGATGGGTAGGTTTAGGGGTATGTAAAGTGGAAGGAAATGGGCTTGGAGATGGTGCAACACATTAATAGCAGTGTACTTGCAGGATAACTCCTCAGGAACTGTCCTCTTAGTATGCAAGGCCTAACTAACTGCCCGCTGCTGTGTAACATCAGAGTAATTAAGTGGTAATTATGGTTTTAGAGAAACTGACACTATTTCCTGTCTGTTTTCTTTCAGTCTGATACGCGTCAGACTCCTCCGTACTCTCCTCAGCCGTCTCCCTACAGCCAGACGACCGTCTCTCCACAGAACAGCAAGCCTTCCTCTGCACCCTCTACCTCCAAACCCTCCCAGCCACAGCCGCAGGTTCCCCAGGTCCAGCTGCCCATCTTTAGCTTCCCTCACTCTCACCCGGGCCAATATCACGCTGGGCTCTCTGCGCTGGGCCTCCTGCCCACCCACCCTCAGCAGTCGCCCCTCACCTCGGCCTCCTGGCCAATCCACGGCCCTCTCATCCAGGGCTCCGGGGTCTCCACCGCGTCTGGCCACCCGTCCTCTCCGGGCCTTAAGTTTGCCATCCGAGGTGGAGGGAACGGAGGCGGGCCGGCTGTGAATCCTGCCCCTATGAACCTGAACGACCCCAGCATCATCTTCGCACAGCCGTCAACGGGACGGGTGGCTGCTGGAGTGGGCGGAGGCCCCGCCAGAGAGAGGGGGCACCCATGGCACAATCACCATCTCAATCCAGGGCCACTGGTGGGGAATGGCACCATAAACAAGACAGGTACACACACGTGGTGCTCACACTCACTGGTGTCTCAAAACCATGTGCACTACGTTCTAAACAAATTTCACTTATAGAGGTCTAGGCTTTATGCAAATACAGTAGCACTCCGATTTCGAATGTAAATGCCTTAAATTATAAAATGTAATTTTTTTATGCTGGTATGAAAATTATTATATTAATATATATTGTTTTTGTTTTTAATTTTATTGTTTAAAGTAATATTATTGTTATTATTATATAATTTTATGCAATATGAAATCCAGTCATTTTAGTTATTACTTTTCAATAAATTAACAAATGAAAACTGATAATATTAGCAAATGTCTCATTTGGTACAGTCAGAACAAATTATTCTTAAAAAAAATTAGACTAATATCAAAATCAAAAGGGAAACTTAAAAAAACTGTTAATTTAATGCAAAAGAAAAATTAGATAAGGATTTCATCTGATTTATATATATATATATATAAATATATAGTTCTAGTTATATATATATATATATATATAACTAGAACTATTTGGTGTGGGGGAAAAAAATATATATATATATATAATATGAATTATTTTTTGCTCATGTAGCTAAGGCTATTTGAGTAAGGAAAACAATATTACCTTGTTAGGTAGCCTTGAGTATTTCTATCAGATGAAATCCTGATGAATAAGATCCAGCTCTACATTATGTGCTGCTACTAAATATTCGGTTGTGTTCAGAGGTGAGTGAAGTCAGTGCAGTCTGTCTCTGAGCTCAGGTAAGTGTCACAGGTGTTTCGGGTTCACCGGGTGACTCCACAGCTGTTAGACTGCACACTGGGAACTGGTTTTAGTTGACAGCTTGTCCTTGATTAAAGCTGTTTCACCTGTAGACTGTGATTTAGAAATCCTGACTTAGAAGCCAGCGTTTCACAATGGCTAAGTGACCGTTTGAAAACTGCTTGTTATTTTGCTGGATGTTAGTTTAGAGCCGTTTGTTCATGGTTCTCTCTATGTATCTCAGATCCTAATTTCCCATCTCAGTTTGGTGGTGTGAGTCAGGGCTCTCGGTCCTGGGATCACAGCAGTGCTGCTCCGTATTCACTCTCTCCATCCTTCATGCCCTACCGTCTGCCACCGTACCTGCATCAGCCCAACAAACCCTTCATCTCACAAGGTACCAGTGCTGCTCTGTGTTTCTGACGTGTTGACAAGAAAACATTCAAACCTTGTCATTTTATATCTGTTTTTAAAGTTCAGAGAAACAAAATAATGTTTATTTATTGTCAACAGTAAAACAAGTTTTGAATTTTAATTATATTGAATTTTATTTAACTTTAAGGACAATGACTTTTAATGTTCAGATTCCATGCTTTTATGCTATTTATTTCTTAAAGAGAAAGGCTTTAGATAGGAAAATCAAACTTAAAAGAAAAAAGTAATACCCGAATACCTCCCAAAAAGAATTTATTTATTTTATTTGATTGCTATTTTTACTGTAATTACAATGACTTTCAATTCAAAACCATGCCATTAGACCAAAAGAGCATGGGGAAAATGCAGCCCCACAATTTATTAATTCCTTAATTCATTTATTTTTATTTTTTTAAGGGGAATCCATGCTTAATTGTATTAAAGTCACAATGCAGAATAGTTCAATGGTGCTTGAACTTGGATGCATTGTCTTTTATGAATAGCATTTATTTTACATTCTTTTGACTTTAGGATGACCATGCCCTTAAGCGTATTTGCCATTCCTGAACATTGAAAGGAACTATTTGATGCATGCAATATATGTTTTCAATAGACATTAAGTTCCCTCTGAATATTTCTATCTCTGCGTTTTAAAGGCCACAAATGTGCACACACTGATAAAACAGCCTTTTTTTCCTCTGTTGCAGGTTCTGTGGTGGCAAATCAACATTACCCGCTGATTCAACATGTTCGGCACGGCAATCTTAATTACATTCAACAGAAGAAATGAAGAAAGACTTCACTTTGTAAACCAATGCCCAAGGTCCTTAGAGGAAAAAAAAGACTAACTTTGCATCATTTGGTCATTTTAAAACTTTCTAAAATGAACTTATCATTTTTGTACAGTTTTTATGTTTTATTTTCCTTTTTATTTCTGTGTGTATCATCACATTGATTTGTGATACAAAATGTCAAATATTTTAATACCCCTATTTTTGGAGGGGTCCAAAAAAGTGTTTTTATTTTATGTGTAAAATAAGGATTTAAAATGTATTCACTTTATTTTTATTAGCTGTATTCCTATTTTGCTTGCATAAGGACAATGGCTTTAGATAGGAAAATCAAACATAACAACCCAATAAGACAATTATGTAGTGCCAAAAACTTCCCTATAGCAAACCAAGAAAACAGACAAAAAAAGAGCTTAAAAAAAATGAAGAAAAGACCAAAAAAATAAAGAAAAAGCAAACCAACACGCTTTGTTTGCCTTTTATATATCTTTTTCAAATGCCTTTTTATACATATTTTTGTTGTTGTTGTTTCAAATGACTGTGCAACAATGTGAGCTGAATACATTTTCCATGCCTTACCTTTCCTATCATTTAACTGTCAGCTTTACATCCCTTTCCCTTTCATAAAAAAAAGACTAGATTATAGTGTAGAGTATCCATGGTTAACGCTAAATCTCAGCACAGCCAATGAACATCACGGCATTAGAGATCTTTGAGCTAGTCAATTATTTATTAAACTTTCACAACTTGTTTGCAGCATGTTTGTTCCTCTACACAGTGAGTGGACTCATTGGACTTAGATCCATTTACTCATGTTAGTGGGTTATAAAGGGAAACGTTATATTAGAATTATAATATTAGTGCTGTGCAGAAATTTGGTTTATGTTCTGTCTTGGTTGATTGAGATCTTAAATCCTTAGGGGGAATAACTAGCATAACCATAAAAAAACATGTACAGGTGCATCAAAATCCCACCCTTACTATCTCCTCCCCTTCTTGCCCTGTCTTTATAAAGCTCCCAGTCATCAGCTGCTCTTGTGTTTGTCTTGAAATGTGTTTGTCATCATGTGGACGACGCTCATTAAGTTAGAACTGGCCTCAGCAGGCATGGCTCTGTCTCTGAGTTTTATTTTTATAGTTTTGTTTGAGATCTTCAGGATTAATTCCTACAGATCTCAAACTCCACCTGGTCCAAGACCCCTGCCTTTCGTGGGAACCATACCATATTTTTTAAATAACCCAATGGAGTTCATAAGATCAGTGAGTCTTTATTTGAACTTGTTGAATGGGTGCTTTGTTTTCATTGAAAGGTTGTATGTTATTACTCTGTAATATGTACATGTTGACTTTCACAGGTGATACAATGTCTAAGCCGCCTTAGTTGTGTTTAAGTGCTGTGAAATCTTCTCTGAGCAGTTATCTCAGTATGGAGAGATGACCACTGTCTATCTTGGGAGAAGGCCAGCAATACTCCTCAATACAATCCAGGTCATGAAGGAAGCCCTGGTCCAAAATGCTTCATCTTTTTCAGGAAGGCCACCTGTTCCACTTCTTATCTGGATCACTGAAGGATATGGTCAGTAATACACTAGTGAATTTGAATCGGGCTGTTACTGGCATGTTAGAAACTTGGAGCTAAACTTTGCAGGACAGTAGGATTGGGCACCTCTGGTATAAGGGTTCTTGCCTGCTTTTGTTTTCAATCTGGCAACCCACATGGCCACAGAGGAGGAGGTGGGAGAATCAGTATTTTGAAACTGGACTGCAGTTCTATTTCAACTGCTAGCTGTCAACGATACATGCTGTACTTTTAAATAGAAAATTAAAAGCGTGAATAAATGTAAATATTGTCAATAGGTGCAATAACCAAGGGCTGTTCATTATACAGCTTGTCATTATAATGAGGTAAGAGACCTTGCTGGAAAATGAAGCTAAAAAGTGTCTTACATGGGTTTTTGTAATTGGATTTGGGAATTAAGTGAATTGCTGATCTGTGGGCTTTCGGTCAACTTTTTAGACCATCTAGTCAAGATTTTAATCAGGTAGACCTGTGAATTGAAGCATTTTTCTTTGTTCAACTTGTCTGTGTATAGAAGTGTATTCTGAAAGACAGTTTTCTCTCTATAAGGTATCGTAATGGCCACATATGGTCATTCCTGGAGGCAGCAGAGACTTTTCGCTCTGCACACACTCAGGAATTTTGGCCTGGGGAAGAAATCTTTGGAGGATCGTGTGACAGAAGAAAGTGGTTACCTGGTTCCTGAAATGCTCAAATTGGAAGGTTATTGAGAATTTCAGCCTCTATTTGAACTTTTTCCATTGTCAGAGGTGCTGTAGACTG
The DNA here is from genome assembly GCA_032357475.1 of Enteromius thamalakanensis. Lineage (NCBI taxonomy): Eukaryota > Metazoa > Chordata > Actinopteri > Cypriniformes > Cyprinidae > Enteromius > Enteromius thamalakanensis. Next base: position 1,438,988 of record JAUCMT010000035.1, read on the forward strand.
TCATGTGCCACCTCGACCTGTTGAGTCAGAGTTTGAAACAAACTTTAAAAAAGCTACTTCACGATTGGATTTTATATAGCTTTTTAAATGAATTTACTTGGCTAGATTCTCTTTAAAGTATTAAAACAATCCTATGGTTTTCTTTGTTGAAGGCAAGCCTTTTGACTCCCAACATGCAATACAGAATGGCGTATCCAACATTATCTGTTCAGTCGTGTTTGGGGATCGCTTCGACTATGATAATAAGCACTTTGAGTACCTTCTGGAAATCATTAAGGAGAACATCATTCAGTTAGGATCCCTTGTTGGACAGGTATGAGCAAGTCCCTACGTAGCTTTGTTATGTCCTGTTATCTCGGTGGATTTTATGTTATTGTGTGTTCCCATAGGTTGTCGAACCCACTGTATTGTTTACCTTTGCCAAAGGCCACTTTTGCGGTGTCAAGCTCCTCTTTGTACTTCTCTTTACCTTTTTGAATATGGGATAGTCAAATAAAGCTGCAGGTAAAAATTGGAACTACTTGATTGGGAATGCCCAGTCCTGCTTCTGATCCTGAATTCTTGCAGAATTTAGCTCCTTTTAACCTCACTTCAAAAAAAGGTCTTTAAGACTATTATAAACTAAGCAGGTGTTCAGGAACAGGTTGGAACGTAAAACAGCAGGAAGGTGGTGCTTCAGTCGCAGGACTAATGATGCAGAATAGTTACACAAAGCCATTTTCTGTTTCAGGTTTTTAACTTGCTTCCCATCATCAAACATTGCCCAGGTCCACACCAGAAAATTTATCTAAATGCAAAAGAGTTGAAAGCTTTCATCAGGGAAGCAGTTAAAGCACACAGAGAAACTCTGGATCCAGACAGTCCACGAGACTTCATTGATGCCTACCTGCTAGAGATTGAGAAAGTGAGATCATCATGAACAATCACCAGAAACTGTATTATCCACTCTTTGATGGTAGTTGCTGGGAACTTCATTCCCAATCCTAAACCGGAGTGGTTGACAGGGATTTTGTTTTAGGACTAAAAATACTCTACTGGTGAAATCATGGTAAGCTGCAAGGAAACTATAGATGCGTAAACTGAAATGCTTTTTGTTTCCCTTGGAGCAGCAAAAGACCAATGAGGACTCAACGTTTCATGAGGATAACATGATTATGTCAGTAGTTGATCTGTTCCTGGCTGGAAACGACACAACAGCAACCACCATCAGATGGGGGCTCCTCTACTTGACTCAAAACCCACATGTACAAGGTACTTGTAGCTCAAACAGTAGAAACAGTTCTGGTGCCAGAAATGCCCAAATTGGTTTCTTTTTGCTGGCATGCTTTTTCCTCATATCAATCATTACAAAGCTGTGCATTTCTAGCGGTTAAAGGGTTAGTTCACCCAAAAATGTGCTAAAAACACTGGCAAAAAAGTCTGTGTGGCATCTGTGGATCAATTACAAACACACGTGTCGTTTCACTCTTGTAAACAAGGCTGATTACGTCAAATACACTGAAGCTTAATACAATTTTGTTATTGTACAACTACAGTGCTCTTGGTCAATCCAAAATGTTAACAAATCGTAGTAGTAAAAGTGAAGTTTTGGCTTTCTTAAGAGAATATGTACATGTACTAGGCAACTATTAGTGTGCAGACTTATGCAACTAAATGACTTACAAAAATGTTCCCATCTCACTTGTTTATTATTCTCACTTTAACAGGTAATAAACATTTTAGATTTTTTTAAAAAGAAAACCTCAGTGACCAATATAGCCGACCCTTCTTTTCAATAATAGTCACAAGCTTTCCATTCAGAGAGTCCGTCAGTTTCTTGATCTGCTCAGAATCAACTTTTTGTTTTTCAAACAAAGCCTCCCAGACACCGTTCAGAGAGGTGTACTGTTTACCTTCACTGTAATTTTCCTGCTTAAGAAGGGCCCAAAAGTTCTCAATAAGTCAGCTGAAGAAGGGGGCCATGTCATTAGTTTTTCATCTTTTAGGCCTTTACTGGCCAGCCACGCAGTGGAATACTTTCATGCATGTGATGATGCATGTTGTCTTGCATAAAAATCAAAGTCTTCTTGAAAGATGCTGACTTTTTCCTGTACCACTGCTTGAAGAAAAAATTGGCAGTATGTCTGAGAGTTGATTTTGAGTCCATTTTTAACCCGAAGAGGTCCAACTAGCTCATCTTTAATGATACCTGCCCATACCAGTACCCCACCTCCACCTTGCTGAGTCGAGGTGGAGCTCTATGTCCGTTACTGATCCAACCACTGGCCCATCCATCTGATCTGGTCCGTCAAAAGTCCACAAAACCAAAAAAAGAAGATTCTGCCTCATAATTATGCACACATTGATATACAGTTTTTATCTCCTTAGGCAACGAACTCCCTTGTTACACAAATCACCTGATATGTATTAAATCCAATAGGCATTCAAGTTTATAAAGCTTGGAGTTGGAAATTATGGATAAAATGATGATATGGATAAAATACTGACTGACCTAATAATTGTGCACACAGTCTACGGTTCGTTGAGACACTCTGACACTAAAATGGTGGAAGACATAAGTCACAGGGGAAGAGTAAATTGTTATTTTTGTTTTATTTGCACAAAAAAGTATTTTCCTAGCGTCGTCAAACTGAAGTTGATCCACTGATGTCACATAGACTGTTTTACCAATGTTTTTACTATGTTTCTGGATCTGGAATCACTTAAGTTGTATTGCTGTCAATCTAGGGTCAGATGGAACACTGATATGCTTAGAAATATATAAATGTGTGTCCTGAAGATGAACAAAGGTCTTATGGGTTTAGAATCACATGAGGGTGAGTAATTAAAAATACAAATTTTTACTCTCTTAAATCCTGAAATATAACTAAGTGAAAGCAATCTTGTCTTTTTTTTTTATCAAAAATGGAGTTTAACTAAGAAATGTAATCAAAATGAATGATCATATGATAGTGCTCAATATTTTAGACACAAATCAGCAAACATTAAATTATTTTTTCAACATTTTAAGAAAATAATATATGAAAATGTAAGTGTGACGGGGTTGAGACTAGCATAACAGGGTTGAAGATCGTAACGGGGTTGAAGAGACAAATGCAGCTTTACATATAAATATTTGTTTTTCTCAATTCAATGTATAGGACTTTCAATTAGCATTATATCTTGTGTGAGAGGCAAAGGAGCTCTGGTTTGAATCCTGAACTACTCAAATCTGTTGAAGTTGAAATCCATCCATCCATCCATTCGTCCGTCCATCCGTCCGTTCATCATCTATCCGTCCATCCATCCATCATCATCTATCTGTCCATCCATACTCAAATCTGTGTAAAAGGAAGTTGAAATGCATCAACAAATGCCAGTTTTGCATATGTTAACACTATCGGGTAGGTTTAGGGTTGGAATTTAATGTAGGGCATACTTTCAACTTGACAGAGCATTAACTTTTAGCAACAGTGCCCAGATATTTTAATTCTGAACCACTGCAACTAAAAAACATATCAAACCTTTGCTTTAGCAAAGCAAGTGGACATTGCTTATTTTTGTGAGACCAGGTTGCCAATCCATCAGATAATGTCCTGTGAAGTGAAAAAAAGCTGCATGTTTGTAAATACATCAAAATGTTTTAACTTGCTTCTTGCCAAAATACCAAATATCAAATCTATAGTAATGCTTCCTCCACTGAAAAAGCCCTTTAAATTGTTCTGTTCTCACTTCAAAATCCACCAACAGAACTTTAGAGCTGTTTTCACTTGTAAGTCTGTGCATATTTCTCCCTTGGTTCAGACAAGATTACTTTTTCCTGGAAGAAGCATTGTTACTGATTATGGACTGATGATGGATTTCTTTATTAAAAACATTCTCTGCATAAAGCATTAACTGATGGATTGAAGTCATGGGGATTTTTGTGTTTATTAGCTGTTCTGTTTGAACTTTAAACGACACCCATTCACTGCAGAGGATCTATTGTGAACAAGTGATGTAATGCTACATTTCTCCTATTTCTTCATTTATGTTGAAGAAATAAACTTTTGGAAATCTGGGTGGACTATTGCATAGAACAATGATAACAGGTCATAATAGAACCTAATCACACTCCCAGTAGCTTCCTAAAATAGATAAATACACTCAGAAATAAAGGTACAAAAGCTGTCACCTTTTCAAAAGGTACACGTTTGTACCAAAAAGGTCTATTTTGGTCCTTTACAAGTACTTAGTTAGTACTTAAAGTATACATATTTGAACCTAATAGGTACAAATGTGTACCTTTTGAAAAAGTTCCACCCCAGTGACAGCTTTTGTACCTTTATTTCTGAGAGTGTAAGTACAAAAATATATTATGTTTCGTCTATGTACTGTATTTTTTTTACTTGTTTTTCTGTTATTTTCTGGAGCAACTGGAACAGTGATAAAAAAACCCTAAATACATACAGCTTGAGTCTGTAAACAGGATGCTGGGGATGAGGAGAAAATACTGTAGCAGTACTAAAATGAATACTAAATAAAAGGCCTTAAACTGGGCTGTCTTTTTCTATCAACTCTTCTATGTTGTCTTTCATAAAGGCTGATGTAATAGATCTTGGGATTAAAAAGGTTATTGAGCACGACTTTAAAGGAAGAGCTATGCTTAGTAAACTGAAAAGGTTATATTACTTATACAGTATTCAGTAAAACCAAAGACTACACTAACACTAAAACATATTTAATATCCATTTAATTGTTTGAGTACTGTCAGCTTTTTCAAAAGTTTTTCAGGACTGGAAAGTAATAAATTCTGGCGTTTGAACTTGGGATGCACTTAATATACATGTTTATTACAAACAAGGTCATGCTTGTTTGTTTATTTGTAAAATTAATTATTTATTATTATTTAGCCACTGTACATAATAACCTTTCTGTGTATGTTTCATAAATCTTAAGTTTGACTAAAAAATAGCCAAACTAAAATAACCTTGCCTGTCACTTTAGGAGTTTGTTTGGCTTTTTTGAAGCTGCTAATTCTTATTGCAGAGGTGTATTACTGACTAGTGCCGTGCTGTCACCTGTGTCTCTGATCCTGACAAGCTGTGGGTGGCAGCTCTTACGTATCTGACTTCACTGAGATGTATTACCATCTCAGCCAGGCTCTGCCTTTCTGTGCTTCTGCTCTGTGCCAACTTATAGGCTTTACAAGCCCTTCCTGTGTCTCAGCTCGATAATTTGCACGTCTGCCCCATTCAGCTCAGTGGTGACACGCACACTCAGCACAGCTCCTTGTGCCGTTAAAAAAGCTAAACGCTCTGGCATGACGCCCACACCAAAATGTCATTAATACCCATATCCAGTTCACATATAGGACAGCTGTAGACACAAAATGGCCAAAGTAAGTCACAGGTGAAACTAAGTGGGAAGGGGTCCAACAGCGTGTTATAGTGTGTGTTTTTAAAAACTAGAAAATCAAGCTTGATGCATGCAGTTTTTCAACACGGCATCACTTCCAAGTCTTGACATTTTGATGCTTCATGAAGACCCCTTTGCATCGCATTTTGACGATCAGGGTACCCCTTTTTCGTCACTTTTCGATGCAAAGGGTCCTCATTTGTTTTACATACAAAACCCTTAGCATCAATATTCAGATCATCTTTACAATTTTATCGGCATAATTAAAAGATATATTGGTTTAAACAATTATTTGCATTATTGCATGATTTTTCCATATTAACAGTCAAAACAGTTTTATTTAAATTATAATATTTACAAATTTATTTGCACGTAACCCAAACCCTGCCCCTAAACCTACCCACTGTCAATAAAACACACAATATTTAAGGCAGATACAAAGACCGTGATGCAAAACGATCAATTTGAGTGAGGAATAGAAGCGGTGAGACCCCTTCGAGTCAAAAAGTGACCCTGATCATCAAAATGTGACGCAAAAGGGGTCTTCACGAAGCGTCAAAATGTGTTGAGTTTTTGCTTTAAATTTTTTATTTATTTTTTTTTAAGTTTTATAACAGTAAGATATTTAATGGTTTTTAAAGATGTTTCTTCTGCTCATCAAGGCTGCTTTTATTAGATTAAAAATCCAGAAAAAAACTGTAATGTTGTGAAATATTATTTCAATTTAAAATAACTGTTTTCTGTGTGAAATGTAATCTTTCTTTTGAAATGTAATTTATTCCTGTGATACAAAGCATCATTACTGCAGTCTTCAGTGTCACTTTCAGA
>JAUCMT010000035.1:1482207-1493487 GCA_032357475.1 Enteromius thamalakanensis
CCTATTTTAGCCTAGACGTCTAGGCTATATTTCAACGTCTAATAGACGTTTTTTAGACCAAAAATTGCTTGCTGGGACTCCAAGGAGAAAGGGAAATTGGAAATCGCATAATTTGACACCTTTAAATAGACAAAATGTTGTGGAAATGTTATAATTTGCACAACCAAGTTTAAATATCTTCTCAACTTTTGTCGAGTTTTCAGAGGACTTAAGCACCAGAACAATGAGAAAAAAAGACGTTAAAGCAACAGTATACAGTATTCAACAGACAATATTTGCTGGAATAAAACAAGATTTTTAAAGGTCCAACAAAACATGTGGAGGCCCAAAAGGAGGTTCAAAAACCACATGCAGCAGCTTGGTAGATGAGCACAAACAAATCTCCCACGAATCATTTATCCTCTCTGGGTGCTCTGAAACTAGAACATTGGTGGTGTCTTCACATCCAACAGTCCACTTGAAATTTTCTGCACAATAGAGCTTGTGTTCCTGAATGTTTACTAGAGCATTTAAGGAAAAGGAAGAAGAAGAAAAAAAAAACCGTAGGAGTACATTGGTACATTTTCAGATAGAGCACACAGGCCCAGAGCAGAGTGTGAACTTCCTGAAGACATAGGAAACAGGGAGAACATCTGTATTTCACTCATGTGAGAACAGCATGTAGGGAGTTCTGCTGGCCTCATGGACAAAATCATGTAGGGGGCACAAACAGTGCAATAAGTAAAAAATAAATAAAAAAAAAAAAAAAGAGAGAAAGGATCCTGTCTAAAATCCAGTAACAGACATTTGCTGAAAGAGCTCCTGAAAGAGCTAGTGCTTTGAGAAGACTTGGTGAACAGCACAGCTGTTTCGGCTGATCAATTAATCACCCTGTTGCTCTGGAAATGTCCAGCAGACCAAATAATGTGGCACAGAAGTCTCAGATGTATATACAGACTACAAGATATGTTTGCATAACAACTGGTTTATATGACCATTAGTCCACACCACTACATTTTAAAACACTGGAAATTAAGTATATTAGTAAGTAAATATGATTCAGCAAAACTGTTTTCATCATTGGTAAGAATAAGGAACATTCTTGAGCAGCAAATCAGCATATTAGAAGGATTTATTAAGAATTATGTGACACTGAAGACTGGAGTAATGATGCTGCAAATTCAGCTTTACATCACAGCAATAAATACATTTTTAAATACATTAAGCTTTTAAGCATTAAACTATTTTAAAAATCACAACAGTATTTTGCAATAATTTTTATCAAACTAATGCTGGATTGTGAGCTCAAGATACTTTTTCAAATACAACTAATAATAATAACTTGATCCACATGTATTTGTGGTAATTTCATGTCTCTCGTATCACTCCACAGTCTCTCTTTCTCCTCGCATTATAAAATAAATCCTTTGCAAAACAATGTGTCGCTCTGCATATAAAGATAGTTTATATATTTTATGTACTGTACAATCTATTCTACACATTTAAATTAAAACATAACTGCAAATGAGTCAATTGTGATTTCAAACGTTAACAAACTTCTACTCTCTCTCCTCTTATTGATTGTGCACTGCCACTTTTCAGAACCAATTGCACTAATAGTTATTTTATTTTATTATATTTTATCTTGTGCATTTGCACTATTCTACTTTTTTTATTATTTTTGCTGTACTTATAGTATACAGTTTTATTATTATTATTATTTACTGTGTTGTATATTTTTATTTTTAGCATCTCTGTGACAAAAAAAAATCCCTCGGGATAAATAAAGTTCCTCTTATCTCATCTTAAACATTTAATGAAAAGTAGTACAAAATCAGAGACATTCCTGCAAAGGCTGTCAAATCATACAATCAAGTAGGACTAATATGAGTTTAAATAAACTACCTTCAGACACACTACACACCAAATATGATGTCAGTAATGGTGTGTCCTACAGTAAGCTCTCTTCAGATGCTTGCATGCCCCGCTTGAAATGCTAATGAAAGTCAGCTGGGGTTAAGTGTCCTCACACCTCTGCAGATGGCACAGGATTCAAGAAAGCATCAACCCACTGCGGTTTACATTGTTTATCCACCCTCCCACTCATTCTGACTAAACACACTCTCTCTCCTTCTCTCACACACATTAATAATGAGATACATGGTGCGATGAAAATACTGCTGAATAGACTTATAAAGACCAACCGCAGACACTAGACGGATTATGTTTGCTGTGTGTTTTTCAATGTGATGAGCTATTTAGTCAGTGAGTAAGGTTGCACCCTAAAATAGTTACAGATCTTGGCTTACAAAAAGGCTGTAGGTTCGAGCCCAGGTGTGTGAATGTAGAACTCCAGGTTTATCTCAGGTGCACCAGATAGAGACTACCATTAGTAGCCTACAGACCACATTGCATAGGGGGAGGAATACCATGAAATAAAAGAACTACAGGCTATGTTTAGGGCCTACAGACTTGATATAATTAAAAAAAAAGTTACATTCTGTGCAATAACGCACAGAAACAAATAAAATACTTAAGAAAACATCATTCACTGAAGATGGTAACTTAGACGTTCAGAAGAAAAGCCTCAGTGTGATGTTTTTTAAACACTCTCTTCCTGAGAAAACCCCCGATTGTGTGTACTACATTAACAGCCCTCCCACACCATTTTAACTAACAAAGTATGTCGAATTCAGCCACACTAGTTTAAATATCGTCCTTTAAAAACAAACTACGTTTTAAAAATCACAGATGCTGCACGCGCATCATCACATCGACTAAAGTTTCTGACGCACATCTACACAAAGCAGAACAAATTACATCGCTAACTTCACTAAACCTTTATTATGCACACACTGTCGCTTATTTAGGCTGATAATGTCATTGTTTAATTGGTTTTACCGGTGTTTTTTTTTTAGTATCTCCGTACAGAGAGCGGCAGCCTCGCTGCTTTCTCTCAAACTGGAGCTCCACCCAGAACTCAACAAAAGACCCTATGACCCAACAACACACCAGGCTGCAGGCAAGCTTTGTCAACCAGAGCAGCACACGGTAAACTTAATTTACAGTGATAGAAAAATATCAGATTTTGGGCCTTGAAGATGACTAACAGCATCTCAGCATGGCGCGAAAAGCGAAACATTTCGCGCGCAGAAAAAAAATAACTTTTCATTCATTGATTAGTCGGGTTAGTGCAACATGAAACACGGATTGTTTCATACTTTCTACGTCTTTTATATGCACTAAATAACTACTAAAACAAAAAGATGCATCGTCCCTAAAACCAAACTCAGAAGTATCAAATGACAGGAATCAGGTGAAAAGAAAACACAATGGCTTTCCCTGAAAACCTACAGAAACAGTTCATTTGGCCATCAGTAACACGTTTAATGCTGTATAATCCGCGGCATTTTTGTTTCTGAACATGTCTGTGATGTCTGAAACGCTAGGCAGGCACTTCATTCTAAATTGAAACAGTTAACTTACGCTTTCATGCATCTTATTTCACGCGTTTCAGTGCAATGCAAAGAAACACAAACCACGCTTCGTTGTGTAAGTTAACTGCAGTAAAAGTAACGTTATACAAACTGTACACAAATCATTCAAACCTTACCTTACTTCGCACTTCAGCAGATAAACCATATGCAGGGCCCTTGTTGAACTGAGTCATTGTATTTTATTTCACGTCGATTCACACCAAAGAATCAGAAATACCCCGGTTTTCGGCTCCTCTTGTTTGAGAAAAGATGATTTGCGCAACTTAATAAAAACTGAGTTTAGGCCAGTCAAATATGACTGCCGACTGCCCCGGTTGATCGGATGCACAAAACTCTGTCTGTTCAGCAAAGTAATTAAAGAGCAGCAGAAGGTCTGCAGAGGTTGAGCGAGTTTGCGAATTCTACTACTGCAAAGACTGAAAGTATGAATATTCATTAGTGTTGCGTGACGCAACGCGGTGTACCTTTCTGATTGGCTAAAATGCAGATGTAAGTTTGTGGCCCTAGTGAAATGGCTAGGCGCAGAGCCGTGGAGGTTAGTAGGCTTGGGCGATGTCTACCAAATAGGCACTGGACAAAGTCTACAGTGAAACATCATGATGAAAAGTGAAATGGGATCATACACATGAAATGCACATTACTAGCGGCCACCTGATGCCCGCAATTTATATACAGTATGATTACTTAACGATATAACTGCAAGAGAAAATTAATAAAAAAAATTAAAAAAAAAAAAATATATATATATATTATGGCCGGGACTTTAACGCCTTAATTTAGATTCATTAATTACATAAAAATAACACGTTAAAATTTTTTTACGCATTTTAATCGCATTCATTTTTACTCCGTGGAACGTTACTCACTGGATAAGTTTTGTTGAGGGGAGGGGACTCGTTTCTCATTGGTTCCCACTTTTTTGGGAATCTGAAATGCTCTAAAACGGCAGCTTGGCCAGACTAACTTTGCTTGCGAAAAAAATGTACCATCAAAAGAAATATGGGCGGGCCCAGGCTACTTGTTTTCTACAAAAGCAAAAAAAGGAGTTAGCTTCTATTATGCTTTACATTTGTCATAATATATTTGATATTTGATTATGTACTGTGTTTATTTTTAGACTTAAAAGAGGAACGTGAAATGCTGAGTGGAGTGGAGGAGATGCATCAGCATCAGAAACCTGTTTTAAGCGAAGAAACGTCTTTCACAGGCCGTGAATGTGGAACGAGTTTAGTTCAGGAAGGTCAAAAATCATACAACTGCCCTCAGTGTGGAAGGAGTTTTCCACAAAGAGAACAGCTTGAAATACATATGAATGTTCACACCGGAGAGAAACCTTTTGCCTGCCGTGAGTGTGGGAAGAGTTTCACACGTCAAGGAAGCCTTAATGTGCACATGAGGGTCCATACTGGAGAGAAGCCTTTCCTGTGCCCTCAATGTGGAAAGAGTTTCAGTATTAAACTGTACCTTAAGAATCACCTGAAAATTCATACTGGAGAGAAACCGTACACATGCACCGAGTGTGGGAGGATATTCTCTCAAAGAGGTCACCTTGACACGCACATGAGGTCTCACACCGGAGAGAAGCCTTATTCATGCAATGAGTGTGGAAAGAGCTTCACGCGCCAAGGAAGACTTAATATTCACATGAGAACTCACACTGGAGAGAAGCCGTTTACGTGCCCTCAGTGTGAGAAGAGTTTCATTGGCAAACATTACCTTAAGGATCACCTGAAAGTTCACACCGGAGAGAAACCGTACACGTGCACTCAGTGTGGGAAGAGTTTTGCGCATAAAGGAATCCTTAATGTGCACATGAGAGTTCACACCGGAGAGAAGCCTTACACCTGCCACGTGTGTGGAAAGAGTTTCACCCGGGCAGAGAGCGTCAAAGATCATCATATACGAATTCACTCTGGAGAAAAGTCAAACAGTAAAACGTGATTTGGGGTTTAAAACTTGTCGGTATCTGATACAAGAATCATGGTTTCAGAGTGGCTTTTAAATGGCGCTTTTCCACTGCGTGGTACGACTTGGCTCGTTTCGGATCAGTTTGATTTCCGTTTCCACTGTAGTTTACTACCGCTTTAGAGTGGGCGGGATTATCCACTTGTTGTTATACACTGTAAAAAGAATCCTTAAAATGTACGGTAAAAAAACGGCAGCTGTGGTTGCCAGAATACAACAGTGAAAAATACATTTATGTTAAATTTACAGTAAAATGTCATCATTTCTAATAAAAAACTTAATAACTGTTATAATGTTAATATACCAAGCTATTAAAGTAGTGAAATCTATTTTGTACATTTGAGATACACTGATAACCTAATGCAGCTGATAATGAGCAAGTCATATGATCAACCAAGGCCCATCACAAGTAAAGTAAGTTTAAATGGTAACATAAATAGAAGGTGATCAGTGTCATTCACACAAACACTAAACACCATCATGGTAAGAATTATTAAACTGAAATGTGCAATAAACATTAATTTAACAATATTACATAACATACAACCCTAATAAACATAACTGTGACAAAAAAAAACTAAGAAACACTGTTATTTCAAAGAAAAAACGTCAAATTCAAACAAAATTTAATTCTGGCAATGTCAGTTTACGGTGTTTCCCTGTAAATTTAACAGGAATTTACCATGAACCATTTAACAGGTTTTTAGCAAAGCAATTTTCACAGTTTTTTACTGCTAAAATCATGGTGAATTTGTAGTCGCTCCACCTCTACTGCCGTGACTTCTGAAAAAACGCTGTCATTCCATCTTGGCCCCTCAAGCTCTCGCTCTCGCCGCTCCTCGGCTATCAACAAGAGGAGCATCTGTACTTCCTACAGTAACTGACCACGAAACATTTTTGGTTGTTAAAAGAAGATGCGCTCATTCTAAACAGTTGTGTTTGTTCCTTTACTGGCTATGCTGATAGTGGGTCTCGCGCAAATTTAATGACACATGATGATTCTCTCTGGCCAATTAGTGTTTTGCAGAGAGTACACTTCATGTTTTGCTATGCTACACTTGGAACCTCAGTCGAGGCGGTAGTAAAGAAAAGTACCAGGTACTGTTCCCAGTGAAAAACCCAAACATGAACCTTGCCGTACCATGCAATAGAAAAGCTCAAAAGTCACTTTCTCTACATGTATATGCAATGCATTATACTCGAACCATTTTTTTCTGTAAATTGAGCTCAACGAACTCTTTGTATCATTATGAAATAAATTTTCTAATTTAAAAATACATTTTTATTTGCAATTACAGCCATACTACTGTATATTTTTGGTTACTCATAACAGTTCTGCATGAACTGCATGGACTGTAGACTATTTAATTGTATGTCATTTGCGTATTTTATATGATGCTAATTTAAAGGTGCTCTATGAGATGCTGTTTGACATCACTCCTGCTGACATTTCACGTAAATACAAAACAAAACAGAGCCAGATCCCCCCTCCCCCCAATGTAACTGCGGTGAACGCGCAAAGCGCATTGATACGAAAGGAGATAATTATTATGTATTATGTAAATACGGGTCTTTTTTCTTTTCTTCTCGATTTCTCTTCTTCTCGCCTTATATTCCTCCGAGTGTCTTTTCTTCGGGCGTGCCTCAGCCATTTTCCAAAAAATAATATAGAGTATTCAGCTACTGTAACCCACTCTCAGATTCACGCTGTACAATTAACTCTGTCTATTATGTGCACGCGCATTAAACCCCACCTCTTCTTGCTGATTGGTTGGCCGTAGTTTGTTATTGCTTTGGTGCACATCCTTTGCTCATAGTATTTGTTTTTGTATTGCAGCCACTGTATTGTCTTTTGAGACCATTTTTCCCCCCAATGTATTTAGAGGGCATACAGCAAGACGATTAAGGGGTGATGCATACGGGTTGAGATAAAAATGAAATTGAGCTAAAATCCTGCAACATCTCATAGAACACCTTTAATGTTTGTCGATATAAAATTACAAAATTCATAAAAAATTCATTAAAATTGCAGACATTGTATCTGTCCCCCAATGAAAACGTTGTGAATGTTGAGATCATCATGGACCTTCACCATCTGGAAGAACTAGTACTAAGTACTAAGTAGAACTAAGTACTACACTGAGAGCTAAAAGCCACCTTGAAAAAGGAATGGATTCCTCCTGACCTCAAACGGCAAAAGAGTATGTGGAGTTTGAGTATTAAACAGTAGCACCAGAGACTTTTTCTGTTGATTGTGTCCCAAACTGTCTATTTGTTGCATTAAAAATCCTGATGAGGCGATGATATTCATGAATCTTCATTAGCTTATTTTGTATCCTTTTAGATAGAAAATGCCCAAAACAAATAAGCTATTGCCCCTAATGTTTGAGGAGCTGGTAGAATTTACATTCATTTATAAAACTGCAAAAACCCAGTGGTCCAGTATGTAGTTGTTTGCATTATGAATATAAATGTGCAATAAAAATGATGGCAATAATGGATGACTGAAATCAGGTGCGGGGGTAACCAGATATTCATAATGCAGGATAAAAATAGAAAAGTGTATACTTTGACATACGGAGAAAAAAAAAAAGAATAGGGAAGCATAGTCTTATGAGCAGCGAGAATGGAAAAAAAAATCTTTAGAGCATGTTTTGTAGTGGAAAGTTAGTTTAGTTTTTTAGGTACTGCTACAGTATGCAAAATGATCAACAATTATTTATTATAATTGTTTTGTAATTATTATGAATGGCATGTTTACTTGTCTCTCTTCAGCCAATTGGACTCTGCAGTATAAGGAGCACTCCCAATCAGACCAAACAGATTCTGGCCATACAGAACTTCAGACTTCATCATCATTGTACTTCAGAGATCCACTATAGTCTTAATTTGGGACATGTAACAAGCAGCATGAATCATTTTGACATTTCATGACATTATGTAACATTCATACATATGCATATTTAATCTTTAAGATTGAATGCTTTATGTTTCTTTAGTTATTCATTCATTTGAAATGACAGGTGAAATTATCAGTGGGCTTGAGTTGTTACCTTCAATATAACATGGGCTGAGGAAAGGATAGAGTTTGTCAGTGAACGACTGACCAGTAAAAGAGTAGATATGAGAGCTGGACTCCACGTCATAAAAGAAACCAGACCCTCCTCATAATCCACAAACACACCAACCTTCTGAGAAAGAGAGACACAGGGATTTTCACAAGCTTTATATTGATTCTCATTCCTCAGAAGCAAAGTCCAGCATCCATCCTCAGGACTCAGTCTGACCTTCCTCTTCCTGTTTATGGATTCTCTGGCCACTCCCAGCCTTGCCCTTCACCTGCACCTCAAAATAAAACTTTCCTGAAGAGAAAGCCTCTTTTCCCCGAACATCTAAACATGAATCAAATCTTTTTGGATAATTTTAAAAGGTTCTGCTTAATTTTTCCATGACAGACATCCATTCTTGGACAACATGAGTTCAGGATAAGCCGTATCGGGATCTATAGTCACATCCACTGAGAGATCAAAGAATAAAAACGTTCAGCAAATTAGTTCATAAATGCAAAGTGTATATGAGAAGTGCGAGCAAGAAGAACGATCAACAACTATTTCATATTTCTGATATATTGCGTGATGCTGACTTGTCCCTTAGTTTAAAAAAAATAAAAAACAATCAAGAGCTGCATTTGACCTATTTGTGTCCCTATTGGTGAAAAAAATCTGTTCTTTTACATCATAAATGGTTGTATGCCAAATCCTAAGTGTATGATAAAGGGTATAGTTATATTCAAATACTTTTATTTAAAATTGTATAAAAAAAAAGTTTTATTTTTTTTTAAATGGTCATTCAGCGACTGTGATGTATAAGTGTATTTACTTTAAATTCTACTCTTAACCTTATATGCTAATCAATGTTTCCACATTTATTTCCTCTGAAAAGCATGTCATATGCTGCAGAGCTGCAGCTGCAATTACCGTTTATTATACACAGGATTTAATATTGACTTACCGGTTTGTCCACGCTTTTAATATACCGTCAGCTGAATTAGAGCTTTATTGAAAGTGCACACATTCATATTAAAGTCGTTACTGATCTCCTTCCAGTTTTTAGTTGGTATAGAAGTGCAAATGGATGAGTAAATCTACAACAGGAGAAATGCATCTGCATGAAACACATTTTATGGTTTATCATTATTGAGAGAAGTTCACAGACCTGTAGGAGGTGGAGATCATCCTCAGTCTGTGAGAGCTGTTCCAGCTCAGTGTTTCCCTTCTTTAGCTCAGAGATTTCCTGCTGCTTCTCTTTAATGAGATCTTTGGCTTGGTTTTTTGTTGATCTCTACTGTTTTTCTGTTTTCTCCAGCAGCTCTGACTGACATCTCATAAAGGAACGGCTTAGATCAGTAAAGAGCTGGTTGATTTTTCTTTCTGTGAGATCAGTTATAACTAAGATTAATTATGTATTTGGTATATTTAAAAACTTTTGTTTTTAAATTGTTAGAATGCTTAATTAATTTTACATTATTTTATCTTCTACTTGGCTTTCTCAGCACCACTGAGTGTTGCCTCTCCTGAGTCTTCTTCACTCTGTCCTGGATCATCTGCTGCAAATCTGTCTGTATCTTAACGTAATATCTCAGATTAGTTTTACATCTTCTGGCAGAAAGTCGTATTTGAATATACATCATATCTGATCATTTAAAGGGTTACTTGTTTTTAAAGAAACTGACGAAATCAACTTCCAGCAGATGAATTGAAATATCTTTAACCCGTTAACATGCATTGCAGTTCATGTGATCTTTTATAGTGTTTGTATTTCTTGCCTGCTTCTCTTGCCTCTCCTCCTCTATAGGAGCAGTGTGATTCCTTTGGTCTCCTTCAGTGCAGGACAGACACACTTCCGGTCATCTCTGCAGAACAACACCAGTGGTCTCTCGTGTTTCTGGAATATATAATGTTCCAGATTTTCCACAGCGTCTATAAGACTCTGTGATGAGGCTTCAGGTGAATTTAACAGTAAGAGCTTTGACGCATCGAGCAGGATTCACGGCTTACTGCTTTTCTTCGTCACAGATGTCACCCAACACCTCAGATCTTCCAAGCTCAAACATCTCCTAAAAGTGTTGCACAACCTCTCGGAGTGTTGTATTAATCTTGAGATGAGGTCTTTTGCTGATTTTTTTATTTCAGATTTTCCAGCATTTGTTCAGGCAGGTTCTGCAGAAGTTGTGTCTACATGGAGTGGTGACTGGGTCATTGAAGAAATCCAGACGGATGGAGCACTGGAACTCATCACTTAGTGGACCACAGGAAGAGGCTGGCTGGCTGAAAAGGCAAACAACAACAATAGACCCTCTAATGCTGAACTAACGGTATATAAATGCTTATTATATTTACTGATATGACCAGGGTTTTGGCCAGCAATACACATTTTTGTATCAGTATACCCCTGCAGGCATGGAAACACTCTAACAGTAACTACCATACTACCATCTTATCATTTTATCATCCGGCAGTGCTAGGGCGGGGCTTTAACTCTTGGTCTCACTCTCATTCAAACATACATTGAAAAATAAACATTAAGTGCCTATGTGGCTTGATATTATGTTGATATTATGAGGCAGAGGTCAAGCAACATGCAAACTTTGTGCAAGTGAATGTCAGTCAGTTCACTATAGACCAGGGGTTCTCAACCTTTTGTGACTCAGGGCCCACCATTGACAGTTTGAAAACATTTCGAGGACAACCTTTTCAAATATAATACTATGAACGCAGAATAACGGAAAACTCAATAAATACACTGCTGTTAATGAATTATACCACTGTAGAAGACAAGA
>JAUCMT010000035.1:1523769-1561373 GCA_032357475.1 Enteromius thamalakanensis
AAGCGGGAAGCAGGGAATGAAAAGCTGGGAGCATTTGTAGTGAAGGGGAAATGGCTTGATTGGGTGCGATTGAACAAAGGATGATTAGGAAAAGGGCCATCAGCTGTGTATGAGTACTCGTTTCAGCGATCCTCTCGAAATTATGTTATGTTCGCAGTTCTGATTTTACATCTCGCAGTTCTGACTTTATATCTTAATATCTCAAATATCTCAAAACTCTGACTTTATATCTTGCAATTGAGAGAAAATACGTCAGAATTGTGAGATTATAAGTCGCAATAACATTTTAACCACAAACTTTTGAACAGCATTGTTTCAATGAATGTATTATTTGTTTAAAAAAATCATAATAAGATATGCCACCAATTATTTAAAGTCCGGTTTTAGAAAAATTATAAAACACATTCAGAAGTCTGATTTCACAAAATTTGTGTTCCTGTGTGAGCTAAGCCTTTGCTTTGAAAACAAAACTGTGTATTTGATTCCTCCCTGTCATCTTTTAGGTTTGTAGAAAGGGTTGGGGTTTGAAATAATAAACTACACAGAGAATAGGCCCTTTTTCCACCTGTCTGAAGATAAACATTTAGCCTGTGAGTTTTAAATTAGCAGCATGCTGCTGAAATTGTCGCAGTGGTTTCATATCTACATGCATTACCATAAAGAATACATCTAGAGAGCCTGATAGATCTGCGCTCTTGTTTTCTGCAGGCCTCTTCATGTGGAGAGCAGTTGAAACAGTCGCTCTTAAACATGCGTGCTGGTTTGTGTTGTACAAGTACTAGCTTTTCATTTTGAAGTTGAGATAGGAGTGTTTGTGTTTAGCACGTATAACTTAATTCAGTTTTAGTCCTCGGGTTATTCACGTTACCGCTGGATAAGTGTGAAATCTTTTTGAATTAGCAGCTGTATTTATTCTGCGTGTTCAAGACATGCATTTCTTATCATTTTTACTGTTTAGCATTCTGTAGAAATCTATTAAAGCACGCACGTGAGGATTTGCATTGTGGTTAATCAGAATACCTTCAAGATGTCAAGGAGATTTTCTGGAAAATTGTTAAGCGGTTTTTCACACATGCACAATAGAGGTACTGTACGCTTTGGTACAAGGACATTATCTTCTTCCATTTTTAGTTGATGGTAATATGTGGGTGGGTGGGTGTTGAATTGTCAAACTTCGCTCTTTCTCTGGCCTTGGGCAAGGTATTGGTATTCAAAGATGCGTGCATAAACTCTCACAAATGCACACCCAAGATAAATATTTGTTTACCTCCAGTAGCCTCCGGTCAGATGGAATATTTGATTGGGGATATAGGACCAATTGCTCCCAAACGTCCTCCTAATTGTTACCAAGACTGTTGCCTACATAGACAACTGCCTTCTGTGGAAGCATCCTGATTGTTGTTGAAGCTTTAAGTGATTAAATTTATCTTCAACATTGTTAACTTGCATGACACACAAATAGCATTTTGCACTTGACAGACAATTGATTCTATTAGAATTTGTTGTTACTATGTCGGAGTGTTGTTTTAATATAATTGACATAACATTATAGGTATTCATAATACATTTAGTTTTTATTTAGTTTAAAGTGCTTTAGTCGTTTTATTTCGGTTTTAGTTATTCTAATTATGTTAAACTAATAACTGAAAGTGTTATTTATATACATTATATAGGAGTATATAGGAGTCTATATATATACTGTATATATATATATATAGGAGTCTGACAACAGCCAGTGCTCCACACAGAGATCTGATCTGATCATCATCCAGTCTGTCTGGAATGATATGAAGTAACAGAACATACTGCGACATACTAAGACTCAGTAACAGAAGAACTGTGGCAACGATTCCAAGATGAAGAGGGGAAAAAAACTACCTTTAAAAGAAATAAACACTTGAAATATATCAGTCTGTGTGGAATTAATGTATACATTATTTCACTTCTTGAATGGAGTTCATGGACTTTTTGAAGATATTCGAATTATATGACCAGCACCTCTATACTGTATATTAAATTGAATAATTTATAATTTATATAAACCAACATTTTATTATTTCATCTTGTTGGTTTATTTACTAGCATTTTTTTTCAGCATTGCATGGAATATATATCTACCATCATATTTTTATACATATATATAATCACAAATTTCTCTATATATATTTTATAATTCTGGGATTGGCACTGTGTTTTGGCTCCAGTGCCTTAAAATGCTGTCTACAGGCTATGGATGAGAGCACATGTATCATCTATTCTCAAGCACAGGTGCATGGAGAAACTTCCACAAACACATTCATTAATTGCCCCTCTTTTTCCCAGCTTTCCCAGCTGCGCGGGAACAATCGGAAGTTCACCTTGCTGCATGCCCTTGTGGAGCAGATCATGTTGCGAGAACCACGTTTGGCCACCTTTTTCCTGGAGCTTGCAGAATTTGAGACTGTTCCTGGAGGTACTCTAATCAAAATTTTATTGCGAGGGAAGATGTGGGAGATGTTCTTGGCGCTGATTTGATTAAATGCCTTCTGATTGTGTGTTTCTGTGGTTTTCCCGCAGCTTCGGTAAAAGGTCTGACAGCAGAGGTGGACGGTACGTGGAGGCTCTCCTCTGATGTGTTTTGTGATGCTGCTGCACCTGACTTGTTTGCAGTCGTCAGTGTTTCAGAAATGGCTGCTTGATTGAGCACAGTTGTTTACAGAACACAGTTTCACTGCTTCATTCAAGTCTGGTTAAGCATTTTGTGTGGTTTATAACTTTTTAATCAGCTGAGTCTTACTTTTAAACCTGTTGCTGCTTGGGTTTTTTTGTGCAGTAATGCATAAAGGCTATTATATATGTCCTTATTAACTGTTTTTTTCCCTTTGTCACCATTTAGTAGTCAGGAATGAATTTCAGAAGATCGTCCAGTACAAGAAAACATACAATAAAAGTAAAAACGAAGTCAATCAGCATCCCAAATTCTTCAGAGACTTAAAGGTATTTTATCTTTGCTTTATTATGTCACATAATCAAGCTACTTGAATTTATTATGAATTTGAAAAAAAAAACAAAAAAAACATTGGTATTAATGGCAAGTTGTTGTTTTTTGTCTGTCGAACATTTTGGGAACTTGCTTCCTCTTTAAAAAGCACCATAAACATATCATAAAAAGAAAAAAGAAAAATATATTGTTTGTGTAATATATTTTACATCTTTGAAAGTTATCATTAGTTTGTGTAGGTTTTTTTTTTTATCTTCAAGCGAGCTGTGATTGACTCTGAACAGATCATTGATTCAGTGAGTTAAACTCAAGAATCAATCAGATTAACTGCATGAATTGAAATCAAAGATTCAAAAGAATTACTGAGTAATGATTCAGGTTTGTTTTATATAAAACATGGACAATATTGGCATGTCTTTTGAATAATGTGATTTAGTTTCATAGTTTCTTCTGTGAAGCATTTTGAATCACGCACTAGTCAAAAATCATAAAAGAAAATTGAGTCTTTATTAATTGATCATCTCTTCATGCTTTTATGCTGCTTTTTATCAATTTGCTTTATCATTTTCATCATACTGAAAAAAGAATAGCCAGGTTGTTCTTTATAAAAATCCTACATGCTATTCTTGAACAACTCCACAAAGAAAGAAAGCTAATCTAGATCATGTAAAGCACAGACCCTTGAGAGCTGCTTGTTTGATACATTTTTTCACTGTATAAAAGCTTTCGGATGAGATCTGGTTGAAAAGAAATGCCAGTGAAGAAAAGCTTCTAAGGTTGATAGCGCTAAGAATTTTAGCTCTGCCTCTCCAGAAATGGAGAGAAGGAGAAAGCGCAGCCATAACACCTGCTCTGCCTTTATCTCCGGCTCTAGACGGCCATCGAGAAGCACGAGGCGGATTTCAGACAGCTGATGAAGAGGTGTGAGGAGATGAGGAAGCTCTACACTGACATATTGGTAATCCCTGAGTTATTATTTCAATATCTTCTGTTGTCCTGCTTTGGGAGATGGATGGGCCGGGATCTCTGGCTATCTGGAGATTGGCCTTCTCTGCTTATCTGTACCAGATGGACTGAGGTGGGAGATAGAAATATATTTCAGCCCAATCATTCGTCAAGGTTACAGTGTGTTTTTTTTGTTCTCACTGTAAGGGACATGATGCTAAATCGATGCTAAATTGATGCTAAATTATATATATATATATGTGTGTGTGTGTGTGTGTGTATAGAGAGAGAGAGAGCGAGAGAGAGATTTATTTCATTTATTTCTTTGCTATTATTAGCTATTATGCATTATTAGCTATTATTTTGCTATTATGCATATTAATAATTCTATAAAACATAAAACAATTATCAGCAATAAATTTGTTTTTTTGTTTTTAATCTAATAAATAGTAATATTTATATAATTTTAATACAAAAAATAATACACAACTTATAACCAATATCTAGAACAATTCAATGCAGCTCTATGAAGAAATATTGCTTTGATAATTTTGTTGCCATTTAATACAAGTTAACTATTACATTTGACAACTCAGAAATTTATCATATTTTTATGTTACATTATATATATACACAACATTTTTAAAAAAAAGGGGTCAGGATTATTATTATTATTATATATTTGTTTATACATTTATATTTCCCTATTCAGCAAGGATGCTTATATTGATTACAAGTGAAAACAAAAACAGTAATTATAATGTTTCAGAATTTCTGTGTCAAATAAGTGCTCTTCTTTTGAACTTTATTCCTCAAAGAAAAAGAAATAATAAGATATATTATGATTTATCATGCAATTTTCGATCATTATGTGATACTAACACGAAATTATGCGCTAATAGTTTGTGGTTATTTCACGCAATTCTGTGAGATCAGGTTGCTGAAAATACAACTTTGATCACAAGAATAAATTAAATCTAAATGATGAGCTTAAGATGACCTCAAACTTCTGAACAGCAATGTATGTGCAGTGTTTCTCGGGAGCCAAAAAATACACAGCTTTCTTAGTAACAAAGAACAAATTCTTAGGGAAAATCCTTTTCCTGTTTGTAATGTGCAATGTATTTCCCAGCTGTCCCAATTTTCTTCAAGAGCATCCATAAAGACTGTGAGCGGTTCATTGTGAACATTGAGCCTATTGTGAGCTTGACAGGATGAGGAGCGAGTCTCCTGCCAGGGATGGGAATCGCTTTAGTTTCACAATTACAGCCCAAACTTTTAGCCTTGGGCAAAAATACAGCAAACAGCAACTTGGGGCTGTTGAGACAGAAATAATGGGCAGCATAGAGCCACAATAAAGAGAGAAACTGAGAGTGATTGGAAATAAAACAGTTTTTTTGGCCATTATACTATTTTTCTTAGTTTATCAGCATTACGATTATAAAACTGGCATTTGTGCAGTCTGCAGGTCTGGAGGTGATTGGACTCTGCATCACAACATTAGTTGGTCTAAAAACATCAATTCTGCCATAATTTCTTCTCCAAATCCATGTCTGTTTAGAAACATTCTTGTTGAGGATTTGGTACTTTATTTTAAGGAATAAATTGTTGAAATGTGGTTGAAATAATGAAAGTGAAGTGACTTGTGGCCGGGTATGGTGATCCATACTTGGAATTCGTGCTCTGCATTTAACCCATCCAAAGTACACACACACAGCAGTGAAAACACATCTGGAGCAGTGGGCAGTCAATGAGAGAGTGCTGGTTATTCACTCCCCCCACCCACATTTCCTCCCGAACCTGGGACTCGAATCCACAACCTTTGGGTGACAAGTCCAACTCCCTATCCATTAGTCCACAACTGCCCCCATTGTTACAATGTTACATTGTAATTCAGTGTAGCACAATATTTATATAAAAATTCAAAAAGCATGCTTATTCTGATTTGTACACATACAGTACAAATATATAAAAGGGAGCATATTAAATTTTACTGTCTTTTAAATTAGTAAATTAGTAATATGACAACTAATTAGTATTTGAGGGAAAGGTAATTAGTCTTTTAATATATCATACATTGATATTTTTTGTGAATATAGTATATTTAAAAACAAAAAATACATTTATTTAAAATTTCATTCAGTGTAACAAAACTGTTACACTTTTCATTTTAGTGGGTGTTTTATGTAAATCCGCACATTTTTTTTATTTATAATATTTAGTTTTTGCTAAGTAAAAACATATATTAATAATTTATAATAATAATTAATTAATAATTAATTAAAAAATATTTTTTGGGGAAAAACAACAATGTAAATCAGTACAATTATTGTAATTACTGTATGCTTAAACACTTTCGTCTTTGACCCAAATATAGGAAATACAGTGACAACCTTTTGGAATTTCCATGTTTTCTGAACAAATTGGTTATAGTCAAGGGTATTGACAAAACAAAATGTGTCTAAAAATAATAACAGAAAATAGTTCTGGGGCCTGTTCCATAAACTAAGATTAGAGTAAAAGCAAGGCTTATTTCAGTTAGTCTGACTTATTGCCAGTTAATTTGTATAAAAATAAGTCAGACTATCTGCCATAAGCCTGGCTTATTTGGTAAACTTGTTTTATGGAACAGGCCTTTAGTGAGAACAACCCAAAAATAAACCATAGTGCTTGTGGAAAAAGTATGTGAACCCTTAAGTTGTTGACCTCAAAAAAGCAAATTGGAGTCAGGTTTCAGCACACCTGGAGTCTCGTAAAGATTGGAGGTGTGGACTACAGATACATAGACTGATACAAACCCCTCAAACCTTTGGAGTTTGCTCTGCACAACTCTTATGTGAGACATGCTTCGCCAAAAAGAGCTTTCAGAGATTCTATGATCAAGAATTGTTGATTTACATAAAGCTGACAAGGGTTACAAAGTTATTTCAAAGACTTTAGAAATTCACCAGTCTACAGTTAGGCACACAATCTCCAAATGGACACAGTTTAGGACTGTTGCTACTCTACCAAGGAGTGGGCACCCAATCAATATGACACCAAGAGCACAAAGAAGACTCAAAGAAACAACCCCGAATGACTGCCGAAAATTTGAAGGCATCATTGGAACATCTCTGTTCATGAGTCTGCAATATGTAAAACACTGTACAAGCAGGGTATCCACGGCAGGACACCACGAAGGAAGCCGTTGCTTACTAGAAAGAACAATGCTGCACGCCTGAAGTTTGAAAAAGAGCACATTGACACTTCACAGCGGTATTGGCAAATTGTTTTGTGAAATGATGAGACTAAGATTGAACTACAGTATTTTGAAAAAACACATCAGTACAGGCTTAGGCCTGCTTTGTTGCATCAGGGCCTGGCCAGCTTGGAATAATTGAGCGGAAGTATATCAGATAATTCTTCAGGATAATATCTATACATCAGCTGAAACTGTGTTGAAGGTGTTGTGATGAAACAGAACCATGACCCCAAATTTGTTTGTGTTATTTTTTTTTAGACACATTATGTTTGTCAATACCATTGAAATAGATGAAGATTCACATTTATTCAGAAAACAATGAAATTTCATACTTTGTCTTGCCACTGTATATAGTGTATAATGGTAGTGTAATACAGTATATACAAATTACTAAATAACATTTTAAATGTACTACCTTAATAATAACTCCTTATTAATTTATTAAATATTTACATATTTAATTTTTTTTTTAATATATAAAAGTAATACCACAACATAAATAGAAAAAAATATTCAGACTTTGATTAGACGTTAACAATTACAAGACGAAACACTGTGTGAATATCACCGTTCATTCACTATCTTTTTCTTCCACAGATAAAATTTGGAGAGCCTTTGGATCAAGACTCCCAAGACGTTTTCGGATGGATTTGCCAATTTGTCACTGACTTCAAGAAGGTGTACTCCGAATACTCTCAATGAAGCTGATTGTTCCTTCACATCTGGACCAGTAGGTGTTGGTTTGTCTGAATGTGACCTGCTGAGCATTCCATAAAATTTGGTCTGGAAGGCGCTTAGGCGGATACAGTCTTATCTGCAGACTGCGGCCGATGTTTTCTGGATCTTCCCCAGTGCTGGTGTTTGGTTTGATTAAGGCTTGGCGATCCGGATCCTGGGATTCTTTGACCCGGCGCTTCAGCAAACAGCTCATTTTTCAGACCTTTTTTTGGAGGCGCATATCATTTTGCTTTTCCTAGAGTGTACTATAATGGATGTGAGCGGTGAACTCACAGATGGCTGCTGTGAAAGAAGCAGTCTGCTTCAGACAGCCAGTTGAACAGCTTCCACATTCATGTGCTGAGTCACAGGCTCTCTCTGTGGCCTTGAGCGAGTGTGTGTTTTATGGATGATACGGAGTTGAGTCCTCTGTGACGGTTCAGCAGAGGACATCTGCATTTCGCACGATTCAAAACAGACTCCTCGGTTTCCTGTTGAGGATTTCATTCAGCAAATGAAGAGGAGGAATAAAAGAGGAAGAAACAAATCTCTTTTTAAGTCTGAATCCCTTTGCATAACAGTAGGATTTACAAGTTCACCGCTTGTAATCCCTTTGTAATGAACATGCAGTGTAGTTTGTACACTGTTGCAGGCTGTCATCATTTACCTTCATCTCATGATTTTCTTTCTTCTGTGGAACACGAAAAGGCATGTTTAGCAGTATATTTAAATTGTTATTAAGCACTATTTGTATTATTATTTTATATCTATCTATTCATCCATCCTGTAAACTGCTTATTCTTCACAGTGGATATATATATATATATATATATATAATTATGGTTCATGTACATTTGAATTGGATTCTGTTGATTAATTTTTAGTTTTGATCATTTTAGGTTATTGCGACATTTTATCTTGCAATTCTGACTCTTGTCCTCAGATATAGTTGCAGGTTATAAAGTACTAGCAGGTAATTTCGACTTCATATCTCACAATTCTGAGAAAAAAAGTCCAAATTGCAAGATTGCAATAATCTTTTTACATTTTTTATTCAGTGGCAGAATTGGACCTCCATATTATCCAGGCCATGGGCAGATTATTTAATTTGATCTATTTCCAAACCACTGGCAAAATATAATTTTATTTCATTTTCTTGTATTTTAAAATGTTGTTATATTTTACTGTAGTTTATAGTTTTTTTAAAATAAGATCTTTGTGGACTAATATCAATAGCTTGTTTCCTTATATCATATAAAGCAGCACAGAAGCAGCATAGCTGTGTAAATTTGACCTTGTGACCTATTTGTTGTGGGTTACGGAAATACAGATTCATTGTACAATATAACAAGCCATTATAGTTTTGCACTCTATAGTAAGCACATAAAGTATTCTGTGTGCCATTTCATGACCTGCAGGAGTTTGTCAGCTCAAATTCTCTGCTTAGTCAGACATAAAATGCTTTCCTTCTGCATTGTGGCAAAAATTGAGATTTCTTTTTCTTTTTTTTCCTTTTTTTTTGTTGCAAAAATGAAGCACGATGTGCCCTTGACTACACAAGCAATGATTATTTTATTCATTAAAGAAATGTATTCATGCTAGAACAGTGAAAGATTTTAATTAAACAAGCCTAATTTGTTTTTTCAAAGCAGCGATTTGCATTAATAGTCATTTTAATGTGCACTTTTGTAAAGTAAATAAAAAATAATCTTCTGGTATCTCCAAAAAAAGCATGCCATGCTGCCACTATCTTAATTTAGTGTCTTTTTTGTACATTTTGTATAAGCCTGTGAACATGTTTGATTTTGTATTAGAAAAAGCCTTGGGGATTTACCATGCTTACCTTAAATGACTGCACCTGGGCTTTCATGCTGACATTATTTGCAATCTTACATCTGTTCATCTTCTTTGGTTCTAAGCTTTGATACCTTAGCTATTGTCGTGGCTTCTGAAAGAGTACACAGTGTTTTTCCGTCTCCTCATCTGTTGTGAATCTGAACGCTTTCCTTTGTACAGCTGGAGAGAGTAAGTGTTCGCTGGAGTGATCTGCTGGTCATTATTTCCACACAAGTCTGTGGCATCTCTGTTATAATGATGGAGGTGTTGAATGACTCTTTCAGATAATGAGACCGTGTTTTTATGTGATGATGTTGTAGGTGGGACAATTTCTGAAGCTGTGGGATTTAAAATAATGTTTGCAAATGTTTTTATTGCTCATGTTAAAACAAACCCCTAACCTTGCATATTAAACACTGGCATTTAACTTATCCCACACAGTTGAATAGAAGTATATATATATATGTATAAACACACACACACATATATTATTTCTTTATTTCTTTCTTTATTTATTCATTCATTTTAGATTATACACATACACATTTTTTGGACATATAATTAATTTATTTTTATTTATTTTATAATATTATATTTATATTTCACATAAATGCAGCCCTTATGAGCAGCACAGACACAGTCACAGTCTTAAAGACATCAAACTTTTGAACAATGTATATGCACACTGTAAAAAAAATAAAAAAAATGTATGGTAAAAAAACACTGTGGCTGTAAAAAATATGGTAACTAAATTTTATGTTTTTAAGGTTTTAAGTTAAATGTACAGTTAATTACCGCTATTTCATTAACTGTTATAAAGTTAATATACCAACCTATTAAAGTACTGAAATCGGTTTTGTACTTACACTGACATACACTGATAAGCACCAAATGCAGGTTATGATGAATAAGTCACATGATAACCCAAAGCCCATCACAACATGCTTTTAAATATGAACATATATAGAAGGTGCTCAGTGTCATTCACACAAACACTAAACACCATCACGATGACACATTTAACTAAAATATGCAATAAACCTTAATTTAACAACATTACATGTAACATACAACATACAAAAACAAACAATCATCAAATTCAAAAGCACTGCAGGGAATATCAGGTTACGTGTTTTTACCGTAGCATTTTTACCTTTAAAATCATGGCCATTTTTTTACAATATATATACTGTATATGTGTTAAAATTTGGCAGCATGGGTCGTATATATATTTTTCCTTTTACTTGTTTTCTTTTCAAAATGTCTGAACAAAATATTTGTTTTGGCTTCTCTTCATCAGCGCATTAAACACAAAAAAATGTAAAAGCAGCAGCACATGCACTGCCCTCTTGACCAGCGTTGCACAAAACGTTTAGACTGTTGAAAAAAAATCACTCCAGCAAAAAAAGTGCTCGGTCGTGACCCCCTCGTATGGACCTCAGATTAAACTGTTTCTATTGGAGAAGCCTGCTGGAGGTGAAAGCAGCAAGCTGCCAATCTCTTGTCAGCCGGCACAGCCAGGCAAGATTGGGACCAAAAAGTCGCTTTTCCCCTCCAATGTATTTTGGTCACCCCATCAGAGGTGGGTTAACAGGTGTCCAGAGCTCACACAATACAGCAGTGTGCATTGAACAATGTGAGCATAATGATTATCAGTAGCTGTTACAGAGCTGGTGCTACCTCAGATATATTCTTCTTCACCGACATCTTTTGGAAAAACCACAGGTAGTGTCTAATACTTTCAGCTTTTTCTCCTACAAAAAAATTTAAATTTAAAAAAAAAGTGACATTTAGGTAGTTTTGGAAATATTGACTACTTTTATGGTTTCATTTAAATACATTTAATTTCTGTAATGCATACATTTCCATAACAATACAGTACATTTCCATAATGCTCCTTTTTAGAGCTACCTTAGAAAGACCTGCTTAAAGGCTCCTCAAGAAAACTATTCAGGTTTGGAACAACGTGAAGGTGAATAAGTAAATAATGACAGAACTGTCATTTTCTGGTGATATATTGCTTTAACCCTTAAAGGTTACTCTGAGATGCTTAGAAAACAAACATTTTAATGTAAAAAAAAACTGTCCTAAAAATTCGAAGCTTGGGAGTACAAAGAGTAAACGATTGACAGATTATTGTAAAAAAAAGTTATAGACGATTGGGATTAAAATTTGCATTTTTAATGGGTTTTAACAGATGTAATTATTAAAGCATATGAAGGAGAAATGTAAAATCCTAATAAAAACATATAAAATAATACACACACAAACCTGACAATTCTAAAGATTTCATTTTATACGAGATTAGTTTAGGTTTAGATAGATAGATGATACTGAATATAAAAAGTCATTGCCTATTTAACTCTAGTCTGTGAAGCAAGGGAGGGATTTTTATTTTAATTCTGAGGGTTTTTTCTCTCTCTCTAGACTCACAGGTTTGTTTGGTATCCCTAGAGAAGCCTGTTTGTTTGAACTTCAGGAAAAGTGCAGGGCTTTGTTTGATGGATTTTAATGTCATTTGCGTTCTAAGTCAATGTCAGCTTTGGGGAGCTGTTCACCCGAAGGCCTTCACACCCAAACGCTGCAGGCCCAGTTACTTTGTGCTTTCTGCAAAGACACACACACACACACACACACACATATACACAGAAAACTTCACAGCCACAACCCACTGAATCATAACTGTGTATGGGGGCAGTGGGGTGGTGTGAAGCAGCTCGTGCCGTGTTTACCTGGCTGAGCAGACAGGTAGTGTGTAGGTCACACGGGGTGGATTCATTTGCAGCGCTTCAAGCCCACCTCATTTATCTTACTCTTATCCAGCTCTCTCTCCCCGGCTGCTGTCCAGCAAAAATCCAATACTCTTAATCAAATATTAACTCCTTATGTCATCATGTGTGTTAGAACCTTACAGGAAAGTACAAAACTAACATATTCTATAAACTTTAAAAGAAAAAAGTCTGGAGGTGGAATATATATATATATATATATATATATATATATATATATATATATATTCCAAATACATTCATAAAGATTTTAAAAATTGTTTAATTTATATTTAATATTTATAGAATATTTGCATTGGTCTTAGACATTTGAACATTTTTTGAAACAATTATAAAGTAACAATATCTGTAAACTTTAAAAGGTTTTTAAAAGAATTTAAAGCAACTGAACATTATGAAAACATCCGACATATTTTTTCTTGTGCATATTTTTAATCATGCACATATATGCAGATACGTTGTATAAAATATGGAAATATTCAATAAGAGAGATTTCTTTTTTAAACTCAGTGAGGATTCTTATTAACGTTTAATTACCTCAATACAGTAATTTTTACTGCATTCAACAATATAAATATTACAATATGTACTGTATGTGATGTATAATGTCTAAATAATTTAAACAATTTAAATTATGTATTTAAGTAATATTTTTCTATTTAAATTATGTAAAATAAACTATTTATTCTATAATAAATTTAACTGTATTGCATTACTCTGAAGCTATATAGGATCGGGCATCGTATCTTAATAATCTCACAATGGAAATATATCAGTTTGGTAGGGTTTTGCATACTAATAAATACAAACATAATTAAATTAAGAAAAAAAAAAAAAAACGTAAAGTAACAAAGAACTTATTACTTCATTTGTTGTCTATTTAAAAAAAATCCAACCCAGTCAGAAAGATCCTCATCACTAATGAACTAACCCGCAAGATGTGGGTTACAATCTCATTACGATTTTACGTAGTTAGGATGAAGTGTCTTTTTGTGAATGGCTTTGATCCAGAACAGTGAGGTCTAAACACTTGAAACATTTATGATTTTTGAAATATGCATGGCCACATCAGTTGCTAACTTTTTTCTAACCAAGAGAAGCTCCATCCAGACACAGTACAGAGCACCGAATGAGTTTCACTGCAACGATGTCGTGTCAAAAATGATCATTTCCACAAAACTCACCTTGTGGCCATTCACGGTTTGTCTCTTCACGTGAGCAGATTTGAAGAAATGTAGCATAGTATTACTTGCCATGACTGGTTACACGAGTAAATATGGTGAGACAAAATAAAACGAGATTTTCTAAGATGGTAAAGAAAGATAATTATAACATATGACGTAAGAGCACTTCGTAGCACTTTGACCTCGCAGCAGTAATATCATCACTCCTGAAAACTCACCCTTTTCCACTCTCTTTCACTTCCAAAAGCCAAAAGAGTGATGATATTTCTGCACCGATGGTAAAAGTGCTCTTTTACTGTTATACATTATAGTTATCTTTTTTTATCCGCTTAAAGAAGTTTTTTTTGTGTCACCATACTACGTGTAAGTGTAGTTAAATAGGGAAAACATGTTTGGTGGTTTCTTTTAATTTAGTTTGGGTCCTTAGGAATGAATGGAGCAAGGTTAATTGCTAACATAGTGGCACCACACACTAGAGCGATGGGAGAGATACAGTATGTATCACCTCGTCTAAATTGAGGGAAAAACGTAGTGGAATATGAAAAAAATAGTGGCGTTTTCCTTTTTTTTCCATCTTATTGAGGGGTTTGTTTCTTACAAAAACACAGCTATTCTCTTCTCACAACATTAACTGATTGACTTGGAGTGCTGTGGATTATTGTGATGCTTTGATTCTGACGGCACCCATTCACTGCATAGCATTCATTGGTGATGCAATGCTACATTTCTCCAAATCTGTTCTGATGAAGAAGGAATTACAATTTAAATTCTACATTCTTCTACTTTTAGAAGGCTACACTGGGCGGTGAGAGCAAAATAAAGAACATTATGAAGGTAAACAGCCATAACAGCTTACATTTACTCATTAATTTCCCAAGCAACTCAATAGGTTCCCGGGTGAGTTAACTGTTAATTTGTGCTTGCAAATACTCCATCCCTAATTTGTTCCATAAATGAAAAGCCTTACATTGCTCCAGAGAGCTTGAAATCAACGAACTGAGGTGAGTACAAAGTGTATTATGCATTTTTCATTGACTTCTGAATATGAACTTCATTCCTGGATCTTCTTTTTCAAAAGGCATTCTTGCTGTGGCTTGATTGCATGACCCTGCATTTAACATCTGAGTCCTGGTGAAAGCAATTCATTTAAATAGCTTATATAATCACAATTTTCACAAAAAAAAAACAAAGAAAATAATAAAATTACACTGACAGAATTGCGTTGCTTAATAGTCCTGCATTAGAGCAAATAACATTCATGACTCTGTCTTGAAGTGCATAAAGCAGCGCCACACGTATGAAGCCAAATTTCGAAACACTTCACGGCTCCATTATATTGCACACAAATTGCAGGTCCCTCATATAACTTCACTTCATATTTATTTTTGAAGCCTGATTCTAGTATGCCATATTCTCCTGGGACTGTATTTATGTCAAGTTATGTCAATCTTTTGTTTGTTTGTTTAATGGATAGAGATTAACACACCACTGCCTTTAAATATCAATGAGATGTGTATAGTAATCAACACATCGATATTCTTCAATGTTGAATAATGTATTTTAGGCTTATAAACACACACACACACACACACACACACACACACGCGTATACAGTATATATATATATATATATATATATGGAGAGATGTTACTTAAATAGGTTAATAATATTAATAGTAATATTAAATAACTACATCCACTCATGAAATAGTTATGGTTAGGATTAGGGTTTTGTTAAGGGTTATGTAATTATAGATAATTATTTGTTTTTATTATCAGTAGGCCTAGTAATGTGAGTAAAAATGTTAGAATTAGCAAGAAAGTATCAAGATAAAAAGCACTATATACTGTTTCAAACTTTCACATACAGTAGCATATTTAGGTTATAATAACATCAAAATTTCAAAGATGTATTATAAACACTCACATATATATATATATTTCTCTTGCAGCATTGTTTTAGGGTATACATCGACAGAGAATGATAGAAACTACATTTTATTGAACTATAGTTCTATCTTTTGTGTTTGGACAACATTACAATATATATATAAAAGATATGTGTGCAATCCAATATATTTATATAAATTTAATTGAGATTATTAACAAATAAATTTATAATCACGGATTTTGCATGTATGCTGTATAACATATTTGAATTATTAATAATAATAATCTTAATTAACAAAATGTAAATCACTGTGTATTTGCTGGGTCTCAGGTGTATATAAAAAAAAATCTGACGTTACGCTGTATACCGGGTGTCACAGTGTGCTCACAGAAGTGTCTTTTGGTCGAGAGAGAGAGAGAGAGAGAGAGAGAGAGAGAGGAACATCCTCAGATGCGCGAAAGGGGGTCGTTATAGGGTTTTGCTTTAGTTTACGTGTTCAGTTTTATGACGCAAAAGTAATATGGACAAGAATTGTCTGTTGGGCAGGCATTGCGGGTAATGATCTCAGCGGGCACCAAGCGGATTTTTACGCGGAGTTGCCAGGAACCTACGGAGAACAGCAGCTCTCCAAAACTCTCCTGATCGATCCTCCGGAGTTGAAAACTATCGGAACCAAGCGGAAATAAATCAAACAATCAAAAAATGACTATAGACATAAGCTTGTTGCATCCACCTACGCGCGTTTGGTGATTTGTAAATTCAGCGGCTGGTGTCTGGACGGATGTTTGACGTTAACGAGCACAAACGGGGAGCTGACGCGAAGTGACGGGACCCAGAGAGCCGTTTGGATTTTGGCTACGCTGGAGATCGTTCATCATGGTGTCCGTAACGCGCTTTAGTAAGGCGCTTGTCGACTTCGCGGCTCTTGTGTTCTGCCTGGTCGTCGTGTGTGAGCTGGTTAGGGCTCAGAATGACACGGAACCTATCGTCCTGGAGGGCAAGTGTCTGGTGGTTTGTGACTCGAACCCCGCCGACTGGAAGAGCTCCTCCTCGCCGCTGGGCATCTCTGTGCGCGCAGCCAACTCCAAAGTGGCCTTCTCTGCGGTTAGGAGCAACAACCACGAGCCCTCGGAGATGAGCAATAAAACGAGAATCATATATTTTGACCAGGTAATTCTGATTGTTATGGTTTTATGCGTGCTACGCTGCAACAAATTACATTTTTTAATATAGACTTTTTTTAGACCGTCTAACTTGGTGAAGCTCCTGCTTTAGACTAATAGTTTTGGATATGTACATTTTTGAAAGTCAGTTTATGTTTACTTGCATAGATGTCAGTTTTAACTATGCAAAAAAAAAATATATAGGCCTATATATATTTTAACAGCGAGTTATGTTTTCACAGTAGGGGTAAGTTGTCACACTGTCATTAAACAGCCTGTCGGACAATGATGAATACATGAATGAATACATAAAATAAAAGCAAAACTGTAAATGGTAACCTATCAAGATAGCTAAATATTGTATGTAATAATAAATGTAAAAAGTGTGACAACTTGCCCCTTCCTTTTGTAACGACAAATTGATTTGCTGTAATATTTAATTTACCTTACCTTACTCATATTTTGACTTTTATTAGTGGAACCAGTATAAGGAAATATTAAAATCCAAGCATAAAGCACTAAATAATTAGATTAACTTGTCATCATTACAGCAGGTCACAATAAATATGCATTGGTTAATAATGTTTTAAATTAGATTAGTGTGATAATTGCATTAGGTCTAAAGGTTAATTATTATTTTGAATTTAATATGCACATTAACACAGGTTCACAGAATAATGTGAAAACACAAAAATCAGCTGGGATGAATTCAAAATAATATTTTGGATCAGAGTTTGGATATATAAATTCATCATAGATGTACATGAAAAGGATTGTTTCATAACTTTTGGGCAGATTCACAGCTGCTCTCCTGTATAAAAAAAAACGTCTAATTGTTGGTAAATAATCAATTGCAGCTGTTTGTCTGAGACTGACAGCACATAAACGCATGGTTTCCATTACTGCAGCAGATACACAGGCATGAAATACCACTGTTATAGGTCATTAGTGATGAGTCAAACTGTCAGGCCTGGAAAGGGCAAAGATTCGTTCTCATTGTGTTGCTTATTTTTAGCTGTGTTTGTGTTGAAAGGGGTGCGTGGTGCCCTCGTGCATTCACACGTTTTGCTTAACTTCAGCCTTTAGCTTTATGACTGGAAGATTTTAATTGGAAACATCATGAATGTGCTGACTTCACGGCATATTGCATTTCAAATCGCTGCTGTTCCATTCGATATGAACTGTAAAGCAAAAAAAGCATGGATTTTTTAAATTCTCTGCATGTTTCGGTGCACCTTTCATTCAGTTCGCTTGCTTGAATGACGGAAACGTCATTATGCAGGGTCAGATCAAACACACAGCAAACTATTTAGCAATATCCTTGAAATTAATGAAAAAATTATGCTGGAGATTAGGTTAACGTGTGTTTCTCAAGAGTCAATTATTTCCTAGAAGGGATGTTTGAAGACATGTGCCCTGTGAAGATAACTTGTGCTTCCTTACAACTTTTTCTCTGCGTTTACTCACCCTCCTGTTGTTTCAAACCTGTCTTATGTACAAGACAAAATGTAGAGGTCAATGGGAACTGAAGATGTAAGTCCTATAAAAAAGGATATAGCATTATAAAAGTGGTCTGTTATAACTAAAAGCATTCATTTTCCAAGTCATATTTCTTTTTTTTTGCGTGGAAAGGATTGAAACCCACTTAAATATTCACAGAATAAAAGTTCATTATTAACACTGTTTATTGTGAGCAGATTGATAAATAATGCATGATTGATTGAAAGCTCAACACTCATTTAATGGGAAAACACGCCAACTGTAAATATGATGTCTTTGAGGCTGTAAATAAGATTTTTTGAGCATGTTTTACAAGGGTGTTCATCTATTTATTAGGGGTGTGCACGAGTAATCAAACATTTGAATATTCGGTCTGTAATTATTATTCGAACAATAAAAAAGCTATTAGAATTTTAAGTGTTGATTTGTTGGCCGTACAGTAAATAGAGGGGATCCATGATTAATTCTAAGCAGTTATGACTAAATACAATAAATAAAAGCCGACTGCAGTAGGTTATGTACATTCTGTACTGTAACTGGCTCAGTCTGTTGGATTTTGATCTTGAATAGGCCTACATATATATTTTTATGTTTTATGTTTATATGTTTTCAATCAAAATAAACCCCTGCAATTAATGTAAGGTTGTTGTACAACATTGTTCTGTAACATCGAATCATGCTTTAAAAAATAATGTCTTTTTTATTAAATCTAATATTCAAATATTCCGTTTTTTTCTTGAGCCAGAAATGCAACTTCACAGCTGATTCATTCATGGATCAGACTGATCTGATTCTCAGATTCAACTCTCTGACTCAATGATTCGTTCACACTGATCAAACAAAATCAAACTTAACTATATAATAAAACTTCTATCTAATCTGTAAACGCGATTATCAGAGTATTACAAGGAAGTATTACCATTCAAAGTCTCACTGTTAATTTGATCTGTCACTTGCTGTTTCTTTGTAACTCTAAAATTACTAGCAATTTCACAGCTGATTTGTTCATGATCAGACTCTTTGATCTGAGTGATCCGATTCTCCAGCTCAGTGATTCATTCACATAATCCTGTGAAATTTTGTTAGTGAATTAGATCGAAATTTTGGTCTGTTTTTCACACAAAGCTATTGCATGCCTTCAAATTCTTGTAAACAGCGCACAACTACTTTTATGTTTTTTTTTGAGTCCACATATATTGTAACAGAAATCAACAACACTGTAGAAAATGATTATCAATATGTGTTTTTTTCAGTTTTTCCTGCATCAAACTTCTATGCCTTATTCCTTGTTGCTTTATTGTTATTGTTTGTGAAGTTTACTAGAAGCTGATCATACTGATCCATCAGACTCCCATATTCAACTATTATTCTTTCACACTGATGATAATATTATCAGTGAAAAAGGCTTCAGTTGTGATATGTTTCTCACAGAAAGCTAATGTATGTGCCCTGTACCACAAAACCAGTTTGCTGGGATCTGTAGCAATAGGCAAAAATACATTGAATGGGTCAAAATGATAGAGTTTTCTTTCATGCCAAAAATCATTAGGATATTAAGTAAATTTTCAGATTTCCAGATTTCCAGTTGTATCTTGGCCAAATATAGTCTTATCCTAACAAACCATACATCTATGGAAAGTTTTTTGATTCAGCTTCCAGATGTATATCTCACTTTTGATAATATTACACTGGTGACTGGTTTTGTAGTCCAGGGTCACATATACCTTGCAAAAGATTCCAAATATGACTCTTTTTATGGTGCTTTTGATCCTTTTTGATGTTTGAAAGCCGCAGTCCCTAATCAGTGTTGAAGAAAAAGAAACTGCAATGTAAAAAAAAAAAAAAATTGTGAAAAATAGCTGAGTTAAAATAGATTTTTGCACACCTTTTTTGTGTGTACAGAATTGAAAATCTTTCTTTTCTGTTCCACAGAAGAAGGAAGGACGTATCTGGAGCAACACGAGGGAGAGTAAATGAATTAGCATCTTAGGATGATCTATTTCTTTAATTCCCAGCGATTTCGACAGATGGGTTAGGATAAAATTGTTTTTTGCTGAGATACACAGGAAGCTGTGTTCATTTTGCCCTTGAGGAGCCATTATTCTCCTCTGGTTGCTTTGGCTGCAGGAAAATGAAAAAAATACAAGGTACAACAAAAAAAAAAAGAAAGAAAGAAAGGTGCAGGACTGACCAGCTGCCCTCAGCCACTGAGCTCCAGCACCTTGACACACATAACAGCGTCCAATCACCTGTCCTGGCACGTCTATGGCTCGCGGGACACTGCTGGGAAGGCTGCTCGGAGCGAGAGAGAGAGATCTGCCCTTGTGAATGTACCAAGAGCTTTGTGAACCAACAAAAGAGCTCTGTGTTTGGGATGCTGAGTAATCCTAGTGCAATATCACAGCTATTTTATGCGCAGAGCCATTGTTGCCTTCCTATAGCGAGTGCTGCGTCACTGCCGCGACGCTCTTTAAATATTCATGCATCATATACAACAGGGTCCCAAAGTCTCATGAAAAGGAAACCGTTAAATGAAAAGCTTTTCCATTTTAACAAGCGTCTTAGAATTCTTTTTGCCTGATGTCAATCAAACCTAGTTATTGTGCTTTCCAGCATGATCTTGTTCTTCAGTAAAAATAACTAATTTCTACTGGTGTGGTTTTCCAGTTTAAACATATACCCCCAGTTTTACAGACAACGCTTAAGCTAGTCCCAGACTAAATTGCATGTTGGAGCTGTCTCAGACAAAAATATCTTGCTCTGACATCTTAAAACATCTTTGTTCTGTGTTAAGATGCACACCTTTAATATTGTCTTATAAGGCATTATTGTACAAGTTGCTTAAATATCTAAATTTAACTAATGCCTAGTCTTGGCTTAAGCTGTTTGTGAAACCGGGCCATAGATTCTTAAACAAAGACAGAAATAAAAATTAATTTATAAATAAATAAAAAAAAAAAAAAAAGAAAAGTTGTCTGCCAGTTGGTTACTGAATTTTTTCCTTAAGTTTATTTATCTGCCCCTAAAGGCGGATATTTTTTCTTATTTTGAATAAATTGATATTATTTATAAAACAAGACTTAGTATCTTATTTTGATATAATACTACGTGTGCTGTTAACATTAGTGGTCAAAAATGATTTCAAAAGATTTTTTCCCCAAATAAAATAATGCACTTATATTTAAGTTCAATAATGGTTTTCAGTTAATAGTTTATATTTTTAGGGGATTTTATGGTACCAAATAAGCATAGACCTGAAAATGACATTTTTAAGTTAAACTGTAGTAAATCTTGAATGCTTTAGAGCATAGACCTAAGATTGCTCTTTGCTCTTTTAGAAGAAGACAATTGGCAGATTGTTGTAGAGAACTAGAGGTTCAACTAGATGTTAAGGTTTATTATTATAAAAAAAATGGAGAATATATTTATTTTAAATTGTATATGAATTAATTATTATTACTATCATTATTAAATTTATTGTGTAAAAATTATGTTCCGAATTTGAAGTTGGCATCTCAAAAAATGAGCTTATGGGTGCAGTACCAAACACTTCCACTAGATTAAATTAGCTCCCCCCTTATATCCAATGTGGTCAGTTTTGGTCATGAAAAGTACAAATGTATCCTTGATTCCCAAGAACTATCTAGCCTTTCTGAATCATGTCCATGATTGTGTTCATATGGCAAGTGCCAAAACCTTTATCATACACCAGAGGGTTTACAATGTTTCTTTATAATCTTTTTCAGTATACGAGGCTCATGATCAATATAACTTAAACTTTTTACACCGGAACTTTCTTTTGTCTGAACAGTTTCAAAATCTGAAACTTTCTTTTTATCTTTAGATTTAACTGAAAAAAAAAAAAATGCTCTCAAACTTTTGGATCTCATTGGTGTAGCCACTATATATATATATATATATATATGACCATTCATAAAAGGCTGAACGAGTATGAATTCTCCTTCTGTTTGAGTTCTTCTTCAGCTTTAATAAAGCAAAGATCAAAAGAGAGAGTGCAATGTACAAATTTACCTTTGTGCGCTCCGAGGGTCAATATACGAAGTCAGTCTACTCATCTTTTATGTCTACAAGGTAAAAACAATAAATATACTTTCTTTTTGATGTTTACTTCAATCAGCTTTTCGACCATAACCTGAAATTTCATCAGTTTGGATAACTCTGTTTAAGCCTGTTGCAAGACATTTGACTCTAATTGGAAGGTAATAATTGGACCTCTTTTGAATTGATGGGCTATATCCAGGATGATACATAGGATATATAAGACATAGGTGAAGTGTAAGGTGTTTCATGATGGAATGATGCAGTTATTTAAATAATTCCCAAATGCTAAATATTACATTTCAGTACTCACTCACAGTATTTGTGCATAAATTATTCCCCATATTGTGCAGCAAAATAGTAATACAGTAAAAACAGTATTTAAAATGTACAGTATTTAAAATTTGTTTTGTAATTTGTTCTTAATGATGTTCAGTATGACCGTGAGAATGAGAAATCAGCGTGACTGTACGAAACCCTGTGTGTTGAGGAGAATTATTATAGAAAAGTCCAGTTGTAAACATGAGTGCATTCATATTTCATTCCTG
The DNA here is from genome assembly GCA_032357475.1 of Enteromius thamalakanensis. Taxonomy (NCBI): domain Eukaryota; kingdom Metazoa; phylum Chordata; class Actinopteri; order Cypriniformes; family Cyprinidae; genus Enteromius; species Enteromius thamalakanensis. The sequence goes on from JAUCMT010000035.1 coordinate 1,546,623, forward strand.
CTGCATTTTGTAATCTCACTCTAATATTTTTTCAAGGTCTTTGTTTGAGATTTTTGCATCAAAAGCATAGCACACACAACTGTACGTCTGGACAGGATATGTCACTACCATTGTGTTGAATCAGGTCTGATATCTCTGAAAAACCTCTTTTGCAGGTCCTTGTCAACATAGGAAACTATTTCACTCTGGACTCCGTCTTTCTTTGTCCCCGGAAAGGAATCTACAGCTTTAACTTCCACGTTATTAAAGTGTACCAGAGCCAGACTATACAAGTAAGCACAAAGAAAATATTTAATCAGCTTGATTTAAATTGTATTTGAGTTTCAGAATGAACAGGGAACAGAAATAGGGAACTGGTAATATTTGAAGCCTGTATAAATATTGTATTTTAAATGTGTTCTCGGTTCAGGTTTTACAGTACACTGTGTAGTCCATATTCATATCAATTATTGCCACTTAAAAGTTCAAAATAAATGTTTAACCATCTGTAATGTATATACATTATGTGTTATAATTTAAGAATATTTAACAGAATGCTTATTTTTGACAGTATGTTATTTTATTTAAAAGCAACAAAGTGTTCTTAATTTATCATAAAAGTGTACTGCAATTAGTATTTAATATTTAAATAATATGGTCATTCTTGCTTTAAGATTTTATCATAAAAACTATTTTAACAATATAATATAAATACATTATAGCCTTTACAAATTTTTTATATCAATAAAATTATTAATTCATATTATAGCTATATATAATATAGATATTAACATATTGTAATCCACTGTGCATTTTCTGTAATCAATTAACTGTAATCATATTTATAATAATGCAGTAAAAGTCTTTAAATTGCTTTATTTTTTTCTTTACATTTTAAATTAGGTTTAACAAAACAATCCATGTGATTTTACTGTAAAGCACTTCAAATATATAAATATAAAATATATAAAAACTCAATTTGCTAATATTTTACAGCAAAATTATAATTGTGATTACATTTCTTTCTGAAAATATATATGGGATTATGAATTACATGCAAGCTTCAAGTCAAGTGTTAAGAAAAATTTTTATGAGATACAAGAATAGTTTTTTTTTTTCATAAAAGTGGCCATATGAAATCCTAAAATAATTCCTGTCACACATGCACACTTGAGATCCCTGATTTGCCTTTCTCTCTGCGTACAGGTGAATTTAATGCTGAATGGAAAGCCAGTCATCTCTGCCTTCGCTGGAGACAAAGACGTCACTCGTGAAGCCGCCACCAACGGAGTCCTGCTGCACCTCAACAAAGAAGACAAGGTTTATCTCAAACTAGAGAAAGGCAATCTGGTAGGAGGATGGCAATACTCCACCTTTTCTGGCTTTCTGGTTTTTCCGCTGTAAAGCAAACACAAAAACTGCCACCTTTGCTGTCCAGTCGTCATCATATAACCGGCCCGTTTTCAAAGGAATCATATTTTACAGACATTCATTCAGCTGTTGTCTTTATGGCCTGCTGGAAAGACACATCAGTGACGGTTAATCTGCAGAGAGGACATCTACTTCAGTGCAATATCACTTTCTGCAGCAAGTCGGGAGCTTCTGCACATTACATCCCCTCTGTTTGTTTCCTTGTGGATGTTTGCGTTGCTTTTCTTTAGCGTGAAATTATTATTATTATTATTATCTGTTAACAAGGTAATTGGCTAGCACAAAAGCGTCTTGCATCTTGAGGGTGCAATATTTCAGAAAGCTTGGCAGGCATATTTAAAATAAATAAATACAAATTTGAAGTTCTTTTTTATTTCTTTTTTTAAATGAATCCTGTAAATCTGATGTAAATCTGTAGACTTGTTAGAGGAATAATCAGTTTGTTCGAAAATAAGCATTGGCTGAAAATGTTTTCCACCCTCAGCCCATCTCAGCAATGTATCCTCTGCAGTGAATGGGTGCCGTCAGAATGAGAGTCCAAACAGCCGATTAAAACATCACAATAATCCACAGCACTCCAGGCTATCAGTTAACATCTCGTGAAGCAAAAAGCTGTGTATTTATATGAAGTAAATCTATCATTGTCATTTTTAGCATTTTAACTTCTAGCTAAAATACGAGTCATCCGTCGGTAATACTGTAAATCTTTCTCTCGTCTCGTCTGAACCGGGAGAGAAATCTATACAGAACAAACACCGTTTATAAGCCATAACACTGCAGAAAGTCTTGATATGTGGGTGAGGACAACTACGGAGCCCCTTAAGTTATGTGGTGGGAAAATTCTGGGTCAGTGGAAAAAAAAATTTGTCTCCCGAGAAACTTTTGCGTTCTCTGGCATAAACACTTCCTGTTTTAACGGTATTATGGATGATGAACTCATATTTTGTGCAGAAGCAAGGGTTAAAGTGATGATGTATCCATGATGATGGATTTATTTGTTACAAACACTGGATTATTGAGATGTTTTTTTCAGGTGACTCTTATTCTGACGGCACCCATTCACTGCAGAGCATCTATTGCTGAGCAAGTGATGCTAAGCTACATTTCTCTAAATCTGATGAAGAAACAAACTCATCTACATCTTGAACTATTTCAGTAACAGTACAAGTTGATGTTTTAATTTAAACGTGTTCATTTGTTTCCAGCTGTCACAGTGTCAGTTATACATTAAATAAAAGAGAAGAACATTATGATGGACATATTGCTTTCCAGATCAAGAGATCTTTAACAGACAACTTGCAGACGTACGTGTATATTTAATCTGTTCCATACGTTCTACTTTTTAAATCATTATTATGATGGTTGGCAGCAGTTGGCCGCATCCTCACGACAGATTTGAATTTTGCAAATCACTCCAGGTAGATTATTATTATTTTTTTATTTGCATAGTTCCTTTAGTCAGACGGGTGCTAAAGTTTGTAAATAAATGGGTGCGCGATTCTTTCTTTGTTTAAGGAGGTCACGTCACTGATCGTCTAAACAGAAAAGAAGTACAAAATGTAATATAATAATATAATTTCAATCCTGCAATGTGAATGCAAAAGAGTAAAAGCTCATTTTCACCATTAAGAGGTGTAAAAGGGAATATTTCTGTGTGATCTGTTCAGTAACTTCACAGGGAGTGTTAGAGCACAGTTGCTTTAACGGAGTCTGTGCCAGCACAAAGCATCACACCAATTAGCTCAGACAAGCTTCTGTAACACTTTTCAATGAGCTCATTAGAATGTAAACACAAGATGCGTACCGTCAAACCGTTCATATGCTTTCGAAACTTCACTTACTCTGTGTGGATGGAGTTACAATTCACTAGAGGCTGCTTAGTTCAGATATCATGAATCTTTGTGAGACTTAATGGCCGCAGGTGGAGTGTTGATCTTATTACAGTGCATTTAAAGGGTTAGTTCATGCGAATAATCATTTACTCATCCTTATCCAAACCCATATCATGTTAATTCTAAGTATGATTCATAGTGAGCTCTTTTAAGATTATTTCACCCAATAAAAACAAGTCATACTCTTTAGTCCAAGCGATTATTGCAATCATTTTTAAATTGAAAAATTTGTAATTTAAATTAAAAAAATGGTTGTGTTCAGAAATAAATACTGACATACTTTAACATATAAGCCATACCAGTGTTCTAATTTAGTTTAACTATAGTATTTCTAATTATTTTGATTTAGCTATTATTTCATTTTTAATTTTTACTGTAATTTAACTAATAAGTTTTAATTTCCTATAAGTCTGCTATATGTTTGTCAAATGACCCCATTTAATATCATAAAATATAAGTGATTATTGTGTAACTTTGTGTAAAACTGCCTTAACAGTCTAATCAAATCAAATAATGGATGAAGAAAGAGCAGAATACTTACAGTATTAAAGGAAGACTCCACTTTTTTTGGAAATAGGCTCATTTTCCAACATCCCTAGAGTAATACAGATGTGTTTTACCATTTTTGAAACAATTCAGCCGATTGCCGGGTCTGGTGGTCCCAAAATTAGCATAGCTTAGCATAAATCATTGAATCTGATTAGACCAGCTAGCGTTGCGCTATAAAATGACTTAAGAGTTTCGATATTTTTTAATTTATTAAAACTTATTTAAAATTTGACTCTTCTGTAGTCGCATGTTGTACTAAGACTGGCGGAAAATGCAAAGTTGTGGATTTTCTAGGGTGATATGACTAGGAACTATACTATCATTCCGCAGCACCATCTAGAAAACACGGCCCATTTCAAAGCATAGAGACGCCTTGTGTATGGAGCTCTGGCTAGAGAAATAGTGTTCAACACACTCTTTGGGAGGCAAGAAGACTCCCGTCGAGCGGTCACACATGAAGAGCCCATAGCTCGGGCTGTGGGTGCCAGATTGTGCCCGTCACCTGAGATAACAGGTCCTTTATCAGGGAAATTGGCCATGGGGCTGCTGTCAGCATCGCATAAAGGCTCGCTATCCACGGCTGGTTCGGCTACTGAAGGGCTACCAGGTGAAGCTTTTGACCCTCCTCCTTGACCTTGCTGATGACCTGAGTTATCAGGGGGGTCGGATGGAAAGCATAGAGAGGAAGCCTCGGCCAAGACTGGGCGAGGGCATCCATTTCCATGGTGAAATATGCTGGGCAGCGGGTGTTCTTGTTGGAGGTAAAAAGATCTACTTCTGCCTTCCCGAATAAGTGCCAGATCGTCTGGATTATTCGGAGGTGCAGTATCCATTCCGATGGGCTGACCTTTCCCCTGGACAGCATGTCTGCGCCCTGGTTGATAAGGCCCGGTATGTGAGACGCTCTTATCGAGCGAAAGTTTGGCAGAGCCCACTTTAGGAGGCTTGCTGCCATCTTGTAGAGGCGTTTTGATGAAAGGCCCCCTTGGTGATTTATGTAGGACACCACTGTCATACTGTCCAAGCACACCAGAACGTGACTGTCACTGCCATCATTTCCAGACAGTTTATGTGTAATTCGCTGTCCTGCTTTGACCACAGGCCCGTACTGCGCGCCCCATCCTGTCTTGGAGGCGTCTGTGAGGAGGACTCTCCTCCTGTTCATCACGAAGAGAGGGATCCCTTTTTGCAGCCAGTGAATGTCTTTCCATGGACACAGAGCTGCCACACAAGCTGCATTCACTCTGAGCTTTTTTCACCCGTTGTTTTAACCAGAACTGCAGGGGCCTCATATGTAGGAGGCCTAGCTGCAGAACCGGCGAAGCTGCTGCCATCAACCCAAGCATTCTCTGGAAAGCTTTTAGAGTGCGCCTGGGGCCGGGCTCGAAGGAGGCTCGTTCAAATGTTTGCGGCCCGCTCTGGTGAGAGCATTTCGCTCATCCGCTCCGAGTCTATCACTGCTCCCAGAAAAACTATCTGTTGGCTGGGTGACAGCTTGCTCTTTGCGAATTCCACTCTGAGCCCCAGCTGATGCAAGTGGTTGAGTAAAACCACTTTCCGCCTCCCTCCGTGTTCTGGCTAGAACGAGCCAATCATCTAGATAATTCAGCACGCGGATTCCTATTGCTTTTAGAGGGGAAAGCGCTGCGTCCATACATTTCGTAAATACACATGGGGCCAGGGAGAGACAGAAGGGGAGGACCAGCAGTATATCGAATCTCAAGAATGGCCTGTAATGGGGAGCTATCTGAATTTGAAAGTAGGCGTTTTTCAGGTCCAGCGAAAACAGCAAGTCTCCTGGCTAAATTTGCAGGAGTATTTTCGGTAGAGTTAGCATTTTGAATGGCTGTTTGTGAAGGGCACGATTCAAAATCCTTAGGTCTAAAATGGGCCTGAGCCCACCGTCTCGCTTGGGAATCAGAAAATACCTGTTGTAATGCCTTTTTTCTCTGTCTAAGGGGGGAACCACCTGAATCGTCCCTTTCGATAGCAGTGTGTCTATTTCGGCTTTGAGCACTCGTGTGGCGGGGCTCGAGACCGCAGTATGTATGATTTTGCTGAAGGGCTTTGGCCTTTCGGCAAACTGAAGGCTGTAGCCTTTTTCTATTATCCCCAAAACCCAGTCTGACACCCAGGGAATTGCGCACCAGGCATTCAGGCCAAGTGATAAGGGTTTTATTATGTCTGTAGTCATGTCGCTGTGTAGGGACTGATAACTCATGACATTTTGTCATTGTGCAAAACTGCTCTTTGTGTGAGATTGTGTGGTCGTGCTGCAAGGACGCTTTTACAGGCTTTTTTGGTGCAGCAAGTTAGGGTTCTTCCATGCCCAGGGCTTAGCTGGGCAGCTAGAGTTGTCGGCAGCATCGCAGCTTTCATGGTGGTCCGGCTTCGGCGGGACCATTGCCCGGCCACTTCCCGGTTAGGAGGACTTCCTCACCTCAATGTCCAGCGCGACCTTGGGTCGGGGACCAAGTCTCCTCGAAGAGGGCAAGCGGCAGTTGGCAGAGCGGGAGCGGTGTCTCTGTGGCTGCGTTCTCTGCTGCGGCTGAGGCTGAGCGCTGCTGGGCTGCTGTGCTGGCGACTAGCAGAGGCAGACGCAGTCCTTTCGGGCAAAAACTGCCGCATGGCCACACTTTCTGTGCTACTGTGAAGCGCTCAGTGAATCCCTTGACGGAGGGACCAAACAGACCCGCAGGAGAGATCGGCGCATCCAGGAAAGGTGTCTTGTCCTTGTCCTTAATCTGTGTCAGGTTTGGCCACAGATGTCTCTCCAGTACCACCAGGCTAGCCATGGAACGGCCAATGGCTTGGGCCGTCACTTTGGTGTCGCCCTCAGCCCCAGGTCCGTCGCGCTACGGAGCTCCCTCACCGCGTTAATGTCAGGCTGGCCCTCTGAAGCAGCGAGGATCTTCGCCTGGAAGACCTGCAGCCATAGCGTGGAGAGCAGAGGCGGAGTGACCAGCGGAGGAGAAGCCTCATCCAGCCAGTGCAGATGTGGTCCTGCAGAGCTTCGAATCTTGGCTGGTCTGGTCTTCAATCCCACTGAAGACGGGGGGCAGAGGTGGGCGGCAACCGTCTGGTCGAGGGATGGCAGCGTCTCATACCCCTTTCCCGCTGCACCGTCGAGGGAGGGGAAGGCGGTGGAGGCTTTACCCCTTAGCCTGGCGGAGTATGGTGACTTCCATGACTTGGTGAGCTCGTCATGGACGTTCTGGAAGAAGGGAGTGGAATGCTGATGGGGGGCTTGAGACAATCCCGACAGGTACCACTCGTCGAGCCTGCTCCTCACAGGCTCCTCCGGAGGAGACCAGTCCAAGCCCAGCTCAGAGACAGCCTTGGCGAGTACACGGAATAGCTAGGCATCCCTGTTAGGCTTTGTTGGGCTGGCTTCCGATGAAGCAGATGGGGCGGGGTCATCCGAGCCCAGCAGCTCATCCACCTCCGAAGCTGTCAAAGATGCGTCCTCCTGCATCTCGTCATCTGATACCCCGAAGGAAACCAGGTCGCTTGCCGAAGCAGAGGAATGGACTTTTCTCGGAGGTGTAGCAGACGGGGGACCCGAGGTGATGAGACATGCGATGTCATCTGACTTGGGGCTCCACCCTCGGGCCCGCTGTCGCTTGCGAAAAGGATGTGAGCCTGGCTCGAAGAGTGGCCATACTGAGGCCTTCACATATCACACACTCTGGTCCCGCGAAGGTGGCTGAAGGGTTGGCAATACAACTGAATTCTCAATAAAACGACGGTAAAAGTTAGAAAACCTTTTCTGGAATCTCTGCAATTCTTTGACAGTTTTAGGTATTGGCCAATAAGTGATAGCTTTAATGTTACTCATGTCCATACTAACCCCAGAAGAATCAATATTGTAGCCCAGGAATTGAGTGTGGGTTTGAGTTGGTTCCCTGCGTGTCGACACTGAGGATTCTGCAAAGGAAGTGACTAGATAAGATGATACATTGGCAGTTTTTTTAAGCAAGCCTTCTAGCCCAACATTATCATCATAAATGGATATCTGATTACGGATATCCGCTCGCAGCCCACGACGAAACACGGCTAATAAGGCTGAGTCATTCCAGCCACTGATAAGTGTCAGGGTACGAAAACGTAGAATATACTCGTGGATATGTGTCTTCCCTTGTCGAAATTGTAGCAGTTCTTCCTGCACAGACACAGAGGAAAGGGAATGCCCGAAGACAGCCTTGAAATGTTGAATAAAATTATCCAAAGAAGAAAAGTGTTCGCTTTTACCTGTCCACATTTGTAGGGCTCGTCCTGTTAGTAAAGTGGTGATGAAGGCAATTTTACTATGATCATTAGGAAAATGCTGGGGTTGCATTTAAAATAACAATGAACATTATATGATGAAGCCTTTGAAAGACACACTTTCACCTGAGTCCTGCGGAGGACGATAAACGGGGCTTGATACAGATGATTGATTTCTGATTTGATCCACTGCATCAAGGATGGCTTGATACTCGGAGTTTCTGTAACGTTCTGTTAACGAGTCAATCGTGAAGTTTTTATTTACATTAAAGCAAAAATGAGGGAAGGGATGAAAAGAGATGGGTTGAAGGGAAATAAAGGCGCTGGCGATCTCCGAATCGCTAGTGTTGCAATCTCCAGATCGTTTCTCTTGCTTGACTCTCTCTGTGTAAAAGTAGGGTACGGTTGAGTGCTGAGGTACTGGATCTTGACTTCACTTGGACTCTGTTAAGTTCATTTTCGTCACCTGAACACAGATTAGAGCAGCAAGTTAGTCCAAATCGTACTTAATTGAGCCTTGTAGAGGATATACAGAGTCTCAGGATAATCTCAGGATATCAAGCTTCAGAGCTTTCATAGCAGGTGAGTAAACAGGTAATCAATGTTAGAATTCAAGTTCTTACGATCCTCTGGCTGTACAGGCTTCAAAGTGCTCAGCGTTGGTGAGTATACAGGCATCAGAATTATCATTCAATGTCTTATGAAGTTGTTGGGATGGGTTTGTTGGGTTTGCATTTTGTCTTGAACCCTTCTTTATTTACTCTTGTAAAGATATTTATTGAATCTAGACTTTGACATTGCCAAGGGCACATGGGGTACATATTAAAGAGATTTAGTTCCTTAATGTTTCCTCTAAATTTGATGAGAATACTCGCAAAGTATCCACTTTAAGCCCACATATAACTGTATAAATAATAAAAATTGTGCAGTGTCCAAATGTATATGGACCTAACTGTGTGTGTGTGTGTGTGTATTATACAGTAAAGGACCAACAGCAGTCATTCATTAGTTCCCTTTCTCCTGCTATCTTAAGAAAGGCCATATTGATCATGGCACTTGGGAAATTCCAGCATGCTCTAACAGTAAAGCTTTGGTAGGCCTTTCTAAGCTCCTCTAAATATTTTGGTCTTCATTATTGCTGCTTTTTTGTCCCGTTTGGGGCTAGAAATCAGTCAGGAGCTCTAGAAGTCTACTTATTATCAGTCAATACTCTGCCTTGCAGCACCACTTTCTTAGCTTGATCTCAACAAAGGTAATTTAATAGCTGGTACAGCATGAGGGAGCAGGAAAAAGTTTTGAAAACGAAAAAAAAAAGTAACATTTTTAGATTTTTGGCCCCATTAGTCTCTTCTAGTAGCTAGAACACTAATTACAGTTAACAGTTAACAATTAACAGTAATTACATAATTAGGTACTTAATAGTAGCCATTGTACTTACATGAAATAAAATGCACTTATCATGTAACTAACAGTGGAACAGTCTGTAATAATTACCAGTTACTGTTACACAACGGACCGAGTCTGTTAAACAGCTACTTACGCCCAAGTACAATTATGATACACTATTGTAAGCAACCTGATCTCACTGCAATTTTTACATATTTAATAAGGTGGCTAATTTGTACAAATTCCTAACCCCACCCCTAAACCTACCCCTCACAGGGTTGTAGACAAATCATACAAAATCGTACGACTGAGCTTGTACGAATTAGCACAAATTTGGGACCTCATACGATTACGTAGGAATTGGTCGTGACACTGTGTTGTTTTAAGTAGCTAACTCCTGGATAATATCCTGTAATGTCTGTTACAAATGTATAACAGTAGGATCCTATTACATCTACATAATTACAAACTGTAAGTACAAACTGTGCCATAACTTAGTTACATGGTAAGTACATTTTGTTTGTCGTACATCTGACGTCATGTTTTATTCATATAATGTAGAGATTGTGTGATTATTATACAGTTTACTCTGCTCTTCTCCCTGTTTACCAGATACCTATTTTAACATGTTTCGGGAGGAAAGTATGGCAAGCCGTTTTGACTTTTTCCATCTTAGGATATGACTTCTTGATATCAACAATTCAGTTTTCACTAGTGAAAATGTTCATTCTTAATATCAGCAATTAGATTTCCACTAGTGATAATTGCTATTTTTTATATCAAGAATTAAATTTCCACTAGTGAAATGTTTCCATAGACTGTCATTCAAAATCAGTTGTTGATATCAAGAATTCAATTCTTACTAGTAAAAACGTATTAACATGGGTCGCGCGCAACACCCGGTATAGATCAACTAACACGGTCATCATAAAAGTTTTTAAACTACCAAATACATTTCAGAATCAACATATACAATATATCACAATAGAGTCAGTTTGTGAATATTAATAATAAATTAAATAAATAACTATCCATGTGTCACACAGCACTCTTGACGCATCGCCATTGAAACAATACGGCTAAACATTCCAAAATAAGGGTCGCCTAAAAAAACTCACTTTGGGGGAATCAGCTAGAATATTTTAAATCCACTTGTGAAAGGGTTAAGTCTGCCTAAACTGGACACCATTAAGCGACCATTAAAAACCAAATGAAATATATTTCAGCACTGCAGTTTTCTGTTGGAGATTTGTTGCGCCACATCATATCACTATAGAGAGAATATTGCCAAGTTCTCGCGACATCTCGGCCATGAGATCTCATCACACCCCTAGTTGGTACATGTAAGTGCACGTACTGTAAAATAAAGCATAAACAATATTTCATTATAGTGTATTTAATGCTCACCAGGTACTATGTAGACTTAATTTGTTGCTACCACATCGGTTTTGTGACAATCTGCTGGAAGTGCCAAGTGAACTTTTAGCATGGCACTTCCAACTTCCCTGTTACATGTTGTACTTTTCTACTCCTTGTATGTCCTGTCACATGTTCTCCTTGTCTCCACCCTCTTCATGCGTTCCCCTGGCAACTAATATGATCTCCTCCCCTTGTGTGTCATTAACTGCTGTATAAATACCCCCCTTCTTCCTATTGTTCTTCGCTCATCATTGTGTATGGTTTGTCCTGCCTTTGTAAGCGTTTTCTCCTGTCTTTTCTATTGTTTACCTGGATTCCTGTTGCCGACCTCGATTGCCTTTTGGATTATGTATCTCGTCTCTTCCCCTGGACTCTGTTTGTTGATCGCCCGACTTCTTGTTCTATTTACTGGACTCTCTCTCGGTTTGCCTCTTACAATCTTGTCTGCCGTAGTCGACCTCAGCCTGTTTACTATTCTGTGCGTTTCTAATAAACACTCTGCATTTGGATCCGACTGCCTTCCTGCTTATTCGTTACAGGTTTAATGTTTTTCTTTTTCAATGTCATATTAATTAATATTTGTTGCATCTAAAATATAAATGTTTTACTATGACCACTTCCACAGCACCATAAAACCACAGCAGGTTTCACTTTGTGTTTCATGCAAGACTGCAAAAATTTTTTAACGCTAGTCAAACTGTTCTTTTGCATTACAACCTAAGGAGAAAGCGATGAAGAAAAAAATGCACATTGCTTTTGCTGACCCAGAATCATCGCTTCTTTCATCTCACAAGCCCTGAGGTTTCAGTGTGGCAGAACTCTGGGAGAAAAGTTGACATTTAGGTCAGATGCAATGACTCACACTTTTCCCTCTGCCTCTCTTCTATCTCTACCTTCCCCAGATATCATTTCACCTCTTCTCCCCCCTCTCACTTTTCAAAATCAAACTTCACACTGGAGGTTTCTGCCATGAACTTTCTCACTGGGGACACTGTTACCTGCATGAACGAGCAGCTTCTGCATTTTGTGCTGGAACACCACACAGGAAAATGGGTGAAAACAAAAAGCAACATTGCATTTCAGGGTGATCACTTAACCAAATGTATGAAAATGTATGAGTGCTTAAATTACACTTTACATACAAATACCTCCATTAGTATTCAGTCATGTTGGCATTTATCCCCAGTGCCTCCTAAAGCAGATGTTCATTGTTTTGTATTTTAAACTGACATTTTGCCTGAAATTTATTGTGTCTTCTAATGTCACATACAACTCAAATGTTCCTCTTTGAACAGACAGCATATTTTTAAATAAACATAAATAATAATTTTTCAGTTAGATAATTATTATCTGACCAGACTCACAAATTGTACCCCAGTGGGTATATGATTATCTTCTGTTGGATAACTGAATTAATTTTGCAACATAATGCCTAATTGGTCTTTGTGGGAATGGGTTGCATTTATGACAGAAATAAAATGTATTTAAATTTTAACTATTAACCTTAACCAGTAATTATTAGTGGCCTCCGGTCTCAGATTAGATTGCACTGGACCACACAGTCCTTAAATCCAACATTTACACTTAATGAAATTTACATGAACTGCATAGGTCCAGCTATGCAAAATTGGGTAACTTTTTATAATAACTACACGCTATGAATTATTAGTTAAACATTAGTAAATGGTCAGTTCATCCTTTATAAAGAATTGTTCCAACATTAATAGTCAGTAGTTAGCAGTTTATTTATAATTAGATTTATAAGTATATCTAAATGTACAAAGGAGATTTAAAGGCTCAGTTATCTTTCTAACAGAAAAAAAATAAACACAACACAGAGGGAAACAGAACTAACAATTTCAATATGCAAAATACTATCAAACTGTACACTTGATTTTTTTTTTATTTCTATGAAATTTATGTTTTGTGTTTGGAAGATAACTACATCAACTTTATAAATGCTTTACAAGCTAAAAATAGTCATCACTTTAGATGAGCTCACAAAAACAGACACCTGGCAACTACCAAATACTTTATAACTACCTGACTTAAATCATAAATTACAGCAGGAATATGTGTTAATAAAGCATTTATTAACACACTGAGCAACTATTATCATGCGTCTAAATAATAATAATAATAATAATATTATTATTATTAATATTAATATTTATTCATGAAATTTAAGTAATTTATTAATCATTTACTTAGACTTTCTAAATTATCTTATCAAATACTGACAACTAAATAACTGGTTATATAACTGGTTTATAAATAAATCATCAATAAAGTATGAAAATGCATCTATTAAACATTACATATATGCTCAAGAAAAAGGCATTTTTAGCTGCGCTTGTAAACTGTTTACTAATGCATAATAATGTTGGAACAATGGTTTATAAAGGACTGAATAAATGCTTACTAATGCTTAACTAATCATTCATAGTGTGTAGTTATTATAAAATGTTACCCAAAATTATTAAAGGAATAGCTCTCCTAAAACAGATAAAATGATCATCCTCAGGCCAAAGCTATGCTACAGAAACTGCAACAACAACAACAAGTACATCCCAACAACTGACTGGGCCGGAAGACTACAGTTGGGCCATGTGTTGGTGAAAGCATTTGGGAAGCCGGCTCGCCGACAAGTCTTCTTACGACCAAGGCCAAGACCAGGAGTCTAATGGATTAAAGAAAGAAAAGAGACAGCTCACCAAAGGATCCACTGCAGTGAACAGCTGCTGTCAGAATGAGAGTCTAAACTGCTGATAAAAATCACAATAATGCATGAGTAAACCACACCACTCCAGTTCATCAGTTAACATCTTGTGAAGTAAAAACGTGTGTATTTGTAATAATCAAAGTCCATAATAATGCCTTCTACAGTGTAAAAGTCTGAATCAGTGGAGAAATATGCACAGATCAGTTTTTGTGTAAATTACATACTGTTTCAGTATTATCCATATTATAAAATAATGAATGCATACTTGAAAATAAGAGGTGGACTGGATACACTGACTTTAAGGTATGTAAAAGATGCAATTTGGAAACCATTTTATCCTCTTTTGAATAGGCCTAATAAGCCAATTATTTTGTTATACTAACTATGCATGATTATGTGATTAGCTACATTTTACAATTTGCCTTTAGAATAATTTCAGCTATAATCAGAATATACTGTGACTCAATTTTATAATACATCTCAAAAGTTGAGAACCATTGGACTAAACAATATACTGTATAATCAATATACCCTTATCTCAGTCCCTTCTCCTCATCATGACTTTTTGCTTTACTTTCTGCCTCATTATGTTCAAAAAGCAAAGTTACATGAAAATAAACACATTTCTGGTCTCTCATTAAGCTCTTATGAAGTGCAAAGCTGCATCACAAACGATCAGATTCTTTCATTATTAGCAGCTTCATGTTTCTCCAATCAGCATTCTTTATTCATAAAACAAGTTGCCTCTGAGCAATGTGCAGAGGAAACTCTTCAAATTCACTTTGTACGTTATGACAATTTGTGAATTCACTATTGAAACTAAATCTTGGAAAATGTAAAAAAAAAAAAAAAACACCTTTGTCAAAAAAAATTATATCAAATTGTTTATTTTTTCTGTAGCAATGAATCATTGACAAAATTATATTGACCAGTTTTAAGTAGTACACGTCTTTCCTTGTATAACTGCATAAATAATAACAGGCAAGAGGTAGCAGGATCGTTGCCCGTATTTTCCAGTGCGTTTTTTTTTTTTTTTTTGAGGGGCAGTCGTGACCTAATGGACTTCTCCACGTTTTGCTTTATTATTAAAAATACTTTGTTTATGAT
>JAUCMT010000035.1:1568591-1579117 GCA_032357475.1 Enteromius thamalakanensis
CATATAAACCTGTTTTAAGAGACTTGTTAAACAATATTAGCAACCCTTAAAATGGCATAATAGGGGCACTTTAAATTAGCATTTTACAGTATATCCAAGATTTTGATCTTTATTTAATATTTTCTTATTATTGTTTAGAACATTAAACATCTATAGATATATATTTATAAAATAGATTTGTGAACAGAGTATTAATACTAAACATTTAAAGACTCACATGATTCATCATTCACTCATATTACTTTAATATTGTAATGTTTTAAATTATACATCATAAGAAATGTAGAAGTCTGTTTAATTAAAAACGTTTCACTATTTCAAGAATTTTAGTCAGGAATTATAGTTAGGGAAAACCCCAGCTAGTAAATGTGTTCAGGTTTATGCCACAATATGTAAACCAAACCAAAAAATATGTAAAATCGCACATGGATGATTGTAATAACAATAGCGCGTGAAGCTCAGGGGTGTGGTCGAAATAACTATAATGAGCTCAAACAAAGAAAACGAACATGGTGCTGTTTTTATACTGATAACTTTATCACAGAATATTTGTTTTCGACATGACTAGCTTCATTTTAGAGTAGACATATACAGCTTTCTGTAGAATCTTTTAATCTGAACATCACAGAGACAGACAGCAGAGAACGTACCCTGTTCATTTTCCTTATTTACCAAAAGCAGAATGTTTTGTTGATATTGTGAGTGTCTTAAAAAAAATAGAGCCTTTACAGATTTAATGCTGTATTACTCTTATATTTGCGATCATTTATGACAGAGCAGTTTCAGTTCTTTTCTCTGACATCTGAAAAAAAGCCACGCGCTCCCTCCGGCAGGAGAGCCATCCTCAGACTGTTAATTTACTTCTCTAACATCCAGAAACACTGGCTCCAGGTCAAGAAGGTACTCACCAAACTCAGATCAATCTGTTTTTAAAAGCTGAGAAATGTTTCCAGGACACCTGGAACCAGTACCTGGGCTGGGCGGAGTATGCCCAAAACTCCCTGCGGCAAGCTACTGGTTTAACCCCATTCCACTCACTGTCCTTGGTTACCAGCCCCCTCTCTTTCCCTGGTCAGGAGAATCCTCGGACATACCTAGGATTGACTACTGGTTCCAGGAAAGTGAGAGGGTCTGGGACATAGCTCACCAATACCTCCAGAGGGCAGTGTTTAGGCAGAAGACCACTGCAGACTCCCGTAGATCTGAAGCTCCAGCATACCAGGTGGGACAAAAGGTATGGCTGTCAACCCGGGATATGCTCCTATGCCTGCCCAGGTTTGTTGGTCCCTTTAACATGTGTCCTTACTCAAACCTTGTCACGATCCTTTCCTTCCTCCCTTGTGATCCTGGTGATGAAGACGGCACCAGGTCGTCGAAGATGGCACCATCTACAAGGTCAAGGAAGTCCTGAATTCCCAGCATCGTGATGGTCAACTGCAATATCTCCTACACTGGGAAGGATATGGTCCAGAGGAAAGGTCCTGGGTACTGAGAGAGGATATTCTAGATGAAACTCTGCTCCAAGAATTCCATACAGCTCACCCGGATCGTCCAGCAACCTGAGGTAGGGGTTGGCTACCAAGGCGTCAGAGAGGGCCAGCTTCAGGAGGGGGGCCTGGAGGGGGAGGTTTTTTTTTTTTTCACACCAGGCTCCACCCTCACTTCCACGCAGCGATCTCAATCACTGGAGTATTAACTCAACACACCTGTCATCATCATCTGTTACCAATCCCAGAACCAATCACAGAACACATAAAACCACACACCACTCTTCACTCACTGTCCGAGCATGTTTACAAAAAATGGACTCTAACCATTCATTCTCTAGCGATTGTTGTACTTACCTGTTCTGATACCTGTTACCATCCAGAAAGCTCCATGATCCTCCATGTTCTCTCCAGCTCCAGTGATTCCTCTCCTGGTCTTCGTTGTGTTAAGTGGTATGTGGCTGTGGTCGTCTGTCATCCCTATCTGTGATTCTACAAAAGAGAGGAAAAGAGACTCTTTAGTTTGGCTATCGTCATCTCCAGATATTGGAATCCTTCAGTTTGCTTACCTTTGTTCAGTTACTCAACCACTCAACAGGTTAAGTGTAAGTTGTTCTATTATGCTTATGCTCAGTTAATTAAAATAACCAAATTACTGAATTATGCAGCCTACAAATGTTTCCTCAGGAGGATGCAGCCTTCTGTTTAAGAAATGGCCATTAACTCTGGGGGACTTGAGAATGAGCCCATTTCCAAAAAAAGTGAAGTGTTCCTTTAATGTGACACGTTTCAATTACTATTTCATTATCATTCCATTGTCTAACAACAGAAACAGTAAAATAAATAAATGAAAACACTTTTATTGAGAATTTAGTTTAGTCAAAATACAGTATGTGGACAAAGAGAGGCAAACAAATGTAAAAATAAATGTAGGCTAAATGTAGAAGAAGAAGTGAGCTGCCCTGTCGTGCAAAAATATAGCCTAAACCGGTTTGCCTCAGTAAATTTTTAGTTTAGTAATAGTAATAAAATCATTTATACTTCTGACTCATGCGTTTTCTGAAAAAATGGTCTAAAGGTTGTATATCAAAGGTAAATCAATTGCCATTTTGTGGTCTACTGCAACATGAAAGCATAAAAGTGTCTGCTAAACGAGTAAAGGCTAAATGTAAATGAAATAATCCTTTTTTCAACATGTACACAAAAAATGTAGAAACACTGGGCAAAACTACGTATATGCATTGTGCTGCAGCAATCATCACAACAAATAAGAAACCTCAAGGTTGATCTATAGGTAAATGTGTGCAAATGTGTAGGGCTCTATTCCCATATTTGCAAGGGACCCTATATTCACTAAATCTGAACCTGAGCATTTTTTAAAAAAATTGTATGTGGGGGTAATTTGTAGTTTTTGTAAGTAAATGTTTTTTTAAAAAAATGTTCTAGTATAAAATAAAAAATAGCTAAATAAAAACTAATTTAGTACATGTTTTTTGTTTTGTAAGCATATTTAATGCTCTGTTTTGGTTGTAGAGAGCACAGGAAAAGGTCGCAATTGTGGGCATGCCATATAATAAGTCACGTAAAGGCATGAAGGCAGTAAAGAGTTTAGATTAAAATCATTAAGGCAGTTAAAAATATAATGAATAAATAATATATTAATACAGATACCTTAAGATATATCAAATAACCAGATTTTAGTTACTAACTAAATATTATAGTTAGATCAGTAACCTTATGACAACACATATAGAATATAGAGAATATTTTCCATGCTTTCATATTAACAGGACTTTTTAGTTTCCATATACTAGAGCAATTTTGAATGAAGAAATGAGATGTATAGCTCTATTTTAAATGTGAAATTTGGAAAGCAGGAAACACACTATATTCTCTTTTGAGTAGTCAGACAATTTTACTTGTGACACTTTACTTAAAGCTGACAAATATGACTTATAAGTAATAACAATAACAAAAATAAAATAAAAAAAGTCTCAAAGATCCATAAGACAATAATCAGTTTGATTATTGTGATAGTACAGCTTCTGATAACTCTACATGTCAACTAGCCCTCATTAGAGTATTAGTAGTGTTTCTGCTAAATAAATGCTAACACTATGTTTTGATGGTTCCTCAACAGACATACTGAGTATAGGATAGTATGTGAATACTAATACTAATACTCTTAGCTTTGTATAATAAAAATTTTATTTTGTCAGTTGAAAGTATTAGCCAGCTCACATTAGCCTCACAGGTACTGTGCAGGGCTGCATATCTTCCGATAACCTGTATACCTTTCCTACGTGTGTTTGCCGAACTATACCTTAGGATGGTGCTTAAGGTAAACCTTCTTAAGTGCAACCTTAACAGGTGCTGTCCATGGATATCGATTCCTCAATGATCAATTGAGCGCTATTTCCTTCACAGCGGTAGCCTATAGGAAAAGTATTGAGAAAACAATGTTCTTTGTAAAGAAGCATTTTAGAAATAGTACGAACTGCATTTATCGGGCTCATTTAAATATTTACATAAAGAAATAAATACGTTTATGAGTTTATAACTTAGCAAGTAAGCAATCCCACACCCTCACGACCATAAGTGTGTTAATGTTCTCCGTATGCCGACACCCACCAGGGTGGTGGCGACAGGTGATTGTAATTAGTATTCTGGTGACTGTAAAATTGTGAGGGAGTGAGGGTGGAGCCTCGCGTGGATGTGACAGTTATAACAATGTTTTATTTTTATTTTTTTTTGCATTATGCATTAATTATAATGCCTTAAGAATACCCTTCTAATGTATTATAAATACAGGCTTCACAGAAAGTATTTTTCTTTTTTATTATTATTATTTTATATTGACTCGTTAAACCTCTTTATATCAAGGGGGAACTATAGTATCACAAACAAAAACATCATGTCTTCAAGTCTTCTATGGTTGACCTAAATGACGGCAACCAAAACTCAACCGTTTTAATGCAATGAAATGTAACATTTGAAATGAATACTTCAAATGCAGTAGTTTCTCTTGGTCTTGCTTCCATAATCATGACTTACTCGTTCAAGTTCAAAGTTTAAAAACATGCTGTTATTTAGTTATCAGATTAGCCTTTGTCTAATATATTCAGGTAACACATCTATATTCATTTACTGTCGTTCAGGAGTCACCTAGAACATCAAGCCCGATGTGGGAGTCTTCAGGGGATGTACTTGTTTGGCATTTAATTATCTTCCTCTGATTTTCAAATTAGTTTCTTTTTCATAGCAAAGCTAATAATAATAGACAGTGCTGGATCATGAAAGATTAGATTTGCTTGTCAAGAGACAGCCTGTTCTATATTCAAATCATATGAGACTCCCACCCACTGCTTTAAAAACACTAAGAAATAAAAACACTTGTAAGGCGATTAAAGAGAGAATATATGCTCAGGTTTTCTGGGAATGATTTCTTCATGGCTGCCCTCTTTACTATACATAATTTTGGATGCAGATATTCCAGTTTTAATATCAGCTAAAAGCCCTTTGCAAATGAGAAGTTTTAACTCATCGTAGGGCTGTCCAATAGTTTTACTTTTTTGCCACAGACTTCTTTAAATCTTTTTTATATAATTACATTTTATAATAAATTATTCATTCATTTATCCATTCAAATAAGACACAATTATATTGTTTATTAATATTTTCTGCTTATATTTCTGCTTGCATTTTAATTTTGTAGTTTTATTCATTTATTTATATAGTGCTTTTATCATTTATCATTTAATTATTATTTTTTTAAATAAAACATTTTATACACATGTATTCTTTAATATTTTGTGTTAGGACGATTTTTTGGCAAAGTACCACTTATTCATTCATTTATTTATTGATTGAACATTAGCGTATATTGTTATAATATTATCATAAAAGCCCATGTGATGCACAGCCTCAGACAGATCATACATCTGTGATCAAGCATTGCTGAGTACATAGCGTACATTGTTGCAAAGAGCTTAACCTGTACAGTTACAGAATTTTTTTTTTATTGCTGCAAAATATTTTATGTGTTCCAATTATTGGCTAATACTCCCTTCTAGTACATTTATAAGTATTTCATTCAGCTGTGATAGTAAAACCTTAAAATAAAAAATAAAAAACACTTTTCTTGGAAATTTCTCCAGTTTCCAGGGAAACCTTTAAAAAAAAAACAGGCTGATCAAACCTTTGAGATACAAGGACAGGAGAGTCAGCGGAGTCATTGACTTGTGTGGTACATAGAAAACTAAGCGAGGAATCAGTCACCCCTGAGGTTTCCCTCCGTGGGCAAACATGCTTTGTCTGCTCCCTTTATGATAAATGACTCCTGCGTCTCATCCGATAATCAAAATCTATATATGGCAGACCATAAGCTGGCCTTGGAATAGCCTGAGGACAGAGGAATAGTATGTAACACTGTGACAGAGGATGGATTCAACGCTTCATTGACACCACAGGCAACCAGATCTAATTTATACAACAGTCAGGGTAGAAAACAGCAGCACTCTCTCGCTGAATAACTACCTAAAACACTGAACTGAAGGCGAAACATCTAAATAAAGATTTACAAACAGTTCTAGCTAAGATAGCTTACTCTTGCTGCATTTGTGTCCATATTTCTTTAATTAATTAGAACCGTTGCTTATAACTTTTGCTCTTGCTCATATGTGCTGCTCTTCTTCCTCTTCAAAGGAAACGTTGTGCTACTAATTACAATTGGCCATAACATAACAGTGATGTGAATGAATGATGGAATAAATACAAAAAGACAGACAGAGATCCTTTAGATCTTGCAGTTAGAAAGAAAATTATTTCAATAAAACCCATGGTCCATTTCCCCCATTTCCTGCTGAAGTTTCTGTCACCAGACATGTTTTGTGCTGTTTTCTGCCTTTCGATTGCTTCTTGAGCTTGCTAAAGCTGCTGAGAACAAGGAATCGCGTTCGGTGTGGATGAAGCGCCATCCATCAATGACCTCCTCCGAGACATGCGAAATACCACAAGGAGCGACGGGAAAGTGCTGTTCAAGTGGATTCTCATCTCTGTCTGTCATAATCTTTACATTTGGGAGAGACGCATCAGTATGTGAGATGTAGAAGCGAGAAGCTCATGTTTCCATCTGTCCATCATCACTTCCAAATGTCCACTGGAACAGCGGTGTGAACCTTCTCTGAGAGATCGTCCATTTCTTTAAAGGCGTTATATTTTATTGCAAGCTCTTTCAGATCAGGGTTTTCTCAATTTAACTAATTTATAAAGAATGCAGACGAGCACAAGGAGAATAGCTGAGGCAGATATCAATGCAGAGTTGTAGAACAAAGCAGATGGCATCTTTCACTTTCCTCTTCTTAAAAAACTCATATCAGGACAAATAAATTTTTTTTGACCGCGAGACTTCATTTTATTGTGCATTTTACATTTCAAACTCCCCATTTGGTTCAGTAACACAATTTATTGGTCATAGACCTACGCTTCAAACGTTAGTTGTTACACCAATAGGTGGCGACAAATCACAAATGTATCAGTGAATCACTGAATCATTCATTCAACCGGTTTGTTCGATATATTGCTTTTAGTGAGTTACTGAATCAGTGAACCGATGTGTTTAAAACTTTGATTTGTTCAGGAACACAGGTGTTGCTCTGAGAGGTTCAGCTGTTCACTTTGCTTTCTTTTAAGTAGCCTATTTGAGACTACAGTAGCCTACAGTTTGAACAATACTGTGTTTTGTAATTTACACGTTTAAATTTAAGTTTTTACCACAAGGGAAATGTTTCAAGGGGAACCAAAAAAGTGACGGTTCCACTAAGATTTGCTTTCATATTCGTATGAGATATTCTGCAATTTATTTTGACAATTCAGCACTACCAGCTTATTTTCACTAAAATTAAAAATTAAATTTAGTTAAGGATATTAAATTAAGCCTGTGAGTTAGCCGTCTTACATAATAAAGTTTCACAATTAATTGTGGAATTTGTCAGATTATTAATATCCCAAAGACAAAAAAAAACTATTCAAGCAAGGTGTAAAAAAAACAAAAAAACAAAAAAACAAACACTTGCTTTTCAGTTTCCCAACAACTCCACTGACCCAAATTACTTATTTCTCTTTTTAAAATTATATATTTACCTGAGCTGAAATTCAGCTTTATATTAATTTCTTAATTGTGCACATATATAATTATTTTCACAACATATAAAAAAATACAATGCATACAAATGTATTTTATATAATTAATGAAAAATAAATCAGAAAAAACAGAGATAGAGATTTAATGATTTATGCAACAGATCTTACAAGATAAATATTAAAATTGCACACAGGGAAATACAAACACCAATCTTTTGTTTAATGCAAACTTACCAAAGGCTACATTATGTTAAATTGTTCAGTTACAGTTATGTTATTCAATAATAAACCACACATGCAGAATTTCATCAGTTTGACAGGTACGATCGTATAAACAGTAGTTGTGAACCGAACGCATAACAGAGCTATGCAATAATGTAGGGAGGATGTTTTCTCTTTCAAAATCAGCTATTTAATTTTAATAACATTAGTTAATAATTAGTTTTGTATACAAGTTTCCTTTGCAGTAAATGCGATCCAAAGCTCACCGGCCCAATATTGTGCATTAGGCACATATTGCAGCTGGTCCGCCACTTTTTTGAGTCCCCTTGAAACATTTCTGTTGCGATCTGTGGTTGGCAGCACTTGTGTTGTTAACTTGATTAAATGTGCTGGTGTTTTCTCTATTTGCTTGTGGTTTCTTAAGTTGCAGCATGTTGAGCTCTCTCGATCACCGTACTTATCTCCTTATGTCCCAGATTTCAGTCAGATCTTTACAGTTTGAGGGGCACATATTAAGCACAGATTGTTTTGTGAAACTCTTCAGAATTTATTTCTGGATTTGATAATTGGCTGTTATATTTAGGATCACGCCGATCTATTTTTGAAAAGACTTGGGGTGTGTGAAGATGCTGCTTAAGGGCGTCTTAAAGGCACAGCAGGGTCAAAACAACAGATAAAAGTTAAATCTAAAATCTAAATTAGGTTTTTAGTAAAGTAAAAACGTGCTAAAAGGCAAATTATATATAAAACAAATCTTGAAATAACACAATCTTACACCCTGATACTCTTGTGTAACTTGCATTTTTTCTTTTCCCTTCTTGAGGCGCTTAACATTTCACTTTTGTCGATCTAATGAAAAAGTTGTCTCTGGCAATTATTCACAACTAAGCAAAATCAGTTTGCAGAAGAACATGGTTACCACAGCAGAAATGTAAGATAACGGCAATAGGTCATATTTCATAGAATTAGATGTCTACATGAAGAAAAGTATCTGGGAGGAAAATTGTGAGCTCTTGCATACTGTACAACTTTAAACTGAAAAAGCTGAGGCCTATTTATTATAGTTCATTCTCCACTGATTTTATTCATATCAATTAAACAATATAAAATAAAGAACAGCATACTGTATGTAGTTATGCATAAAAACAAACA
This sequence comes from Enteromius thamalakanensis, assembly GCA_032357475.1. Taxonomy (NCBI): domain Eukaryota; kingdom Metazoa; phylum Chordata; class Actinopteri; order Cypriniformes; family Cyprinidae; genus Enteromius; species Enteromius thamalakanensis. The sequence goes on from JAUCMT010000035.1 coordinate 1,577,594, forward strand.
AAAGTATAACTCAAAGTAAGCACAGAGCTCTAGGTTCATTATCCCATTGAATATAACAATACATTACCTACTAATTCTCCTGACAGAAGATCCCAGTATGCAGTGCTTCACCAAAGGCGTCCATGGCTGAATGTGACTGAATGATGAGTCATCTGTAAAGAGAGAAAATGAAGCTATTCCTACCTCATATTTCATATCTGTTCACAATAGACATCTGATGATCTCAGCTTCTCAGCTGCAATGTCACATTGTGTCACAGCAGCACCTGAATACAGAAAGGTGAGTATCACAGAAAACTGGTTCGAAATAGATCTTAAAATCTGCCAAGTAGGACATGTTACTAAATAAAAAATCTCTGTTTATTCTGGAACAACAATTTTATCCTAGCTATTACTGGATCAGCATCCTCTATTAATTGTTGAACAACATTGCTAAAACAATCATAAACTGATGGATAGATTTTTACATAATAATAATAATATTATTATCTAAACAAATTAGAATATGGTGAAATGCCAGTCAGCTAATCAACTCAAAACACCTGCAAAGGTTTCCTGAGCCTTCAAGATGGTCTAGTTTTTTCACTAGGCTACACAATCATGGGGAGACTGCTGATCTGACAGTTGTCAAGAAGACAATCATTGACACCCTTCATAAGGAGGGTAACCCACAAACATTCATTGCCAAAGAAGCTGGCTCACAGAGTGCTGTATCCAAAGCATGTGAACAGAAAGTTGAGTGGAAGGAAAAAGTGTAGAAGAAAAAGAAACACAACCAACCGAGAGAAGCACTGCCTTATGAGGATTGTCAAGCAAAATACTATTTGGGTGAACACAAGGAATGGACTGAGGCTGGGGTCAAGGCATCAAGAGCCACCACACACAGACGTGTCGAGGAATTTGGCTACAGTTGTCATAATCCTCTTGTTTAGGTACTCCTGAACCATAGACAATGTCAGAGGCTTAGGAGAAGAAGAACTGGACTGTTGCCCAGTGGTCCAAAGTCCTCTTTTCAGATGAGAGTAAGTTTTATATTTAATTTGAAAACCAAGGTTCTAGAGTCTGAAGGAAGGGTGGAGAAGCTTATGAAGTCCAGTGTTAAGATTCCACAGTCTGTGATGATTTGGGGTGCAATGTCATCTGCTGGTGTTGGTCCATAGTGTTTTTTAAAAAACAGCATCACTGCACCCGTTTATCAAAGACATTTTGGAGCATTTCATGCTTTCCATGCTAAATTGAGACAGTAATTAAAACAAAAGGAACCCCTACCAAGTACTGAGTACAGTATTTTTTGCAGTACATTTTCCAGAAGCCCAACATACAATATAAAAAATTATATTGGTCGTATGAATTATTCTGATTTGTTGAGGAAGTGAATTGGTGTAAAATGTAAGCCTAAATTATCACAATTAAAAGAATCAAAGACTTAAACTACTTCAGACTGTGTGCTAGGGTGACCACCTGCTAATAAGCCCAAGGGGGGACAAGGGGTATGTTTCTGAGGGACAATGTGGGACACTGCCTG